>JANHGL010009629.1:0-48218 GCA_024611195.1 Ceyx melanurus | reverse complement strand
TAGGGAAGCTGTTTTCTCCTTGGGAAATTTGTGCCTACCTAAGTATATTTAATTAATATAGTAAATTATAATTAATTAATATAATTAGAATTATTAATTATATGAAATTAACTGGTGTTTCCCTAGCACGGACTTGATTTTGTCCTGGAAAGTTAAGAAAAAACTAAGCAATGCAGATTATCTTAATTTAGATGTTTAGGTCTAGTTCTTTCTTTACTTCATTCCTTCCAACATAGACTAACTAGTGCTCAAGGGTTAAAAAGCAGACACCTTGTCAGTGTACCTGTGGGCAGGATACAATTTGTAAGGGGAAGAGGGTGAGATTTCAGTCAGATCTGACAAACTGGTGGAGAAGGGAAGCACAGTTTACTTGCCAGCTACTGAAATCCTTGAAGTTGATTCAATCCTGATGTCAGGCACTCTTTCCACTGTGGGCAAACAGCCCATAATGTGAACTCTGGGGATGAAAACTAAATTGGTGGTCACTTGCATGTCTTGTGGCGTGAAAGCAGACTTGTGGTTAAAGTGTCTGTCAGGGGATTAGGAAGGTCTAAAGTTGAAAGCAATGATCTTCTAGAAAACAAAACAAACAAGCAGGGCTTTAGTAGAAAACATGCTTAGCTGCTGTGCTGAACACTGGCAGTGCATATAGAGTCACCCTAAAACGTATGGGCCAGACCCTTGGGTGGTGTAATGGGATTCTCCTGCCTTCCAGGCAGCAGGACCAAGTGACACCACCTGACAGCACAGTCTTCTGCATGCTACTAAATGTGGGTCTGGGGTGGGCTGGGAGGAAGGTCTCCTCTTTCTAGTGGCACTACAGCAGGCTGTTCTCCAACGGTGGCCTTGTCTGATCAGAGACTGCCAGATGACATTATTCATGTGGAGGTAGGAACAATGTCTGGTAGTAGTTTGCTGGTTCCCAAAGGGCACAGTGATGGGGTAATAAAGTCTTGTAGCTCCAGAAGCTTGGGGTGTATTGTCTCCTGCCATCATGCAGTCTTTGAACTCTGACTGTAACTCTGCCCATGCAGTTGAAACTCACTTTTTTTGAGAGGTTGGTTTGTTGTTTTTTTTTTTTCTAATTTTGCTTTGTCAAACTCTTAGAAGAGCTGAAACACAACTTAGGAAAGCAATATACCTGAAGCTGCCTAAACTTTGGTCTCCATACGAAAAGAGGCCAAGGAGATTCTAGGTACCTCAAACTTGTGTGCTTATCTTGGGTCACTATCAAACCTGCTTAATAGCATGGGCTTCAATCTTGTTCCAGTGTGAGCTCTCTGGTCCTCAGCTGTGCAGTTTAAAGTTCACGGAGACTTTGCAGTGAAATATGTGGCTTTGCTGTCACTGGGGGACAAGTGGGAACCAGCTCAGATGGACTTTTGGGCATTTCTCCTCAGCAGAGGAGCTGACAGCAGTGATGATAGTGGGCTTGAGACTGAGAAAAGAAGCAGAATAAGGATTTTCTTTTTAATTTATTGTGACTATTCATGCATAGCTGTTGGTCAAAATCCATCTGGGGCATCCTCTCCAAACACCCAATAAGACTGAATGTGCTTGCTAATTTTTTGATACCATGTTCTGTAGCTCTTATGAAATAGATAACATGTTTTGGATTGTTTGTACAACTTCCAATGGAAAAGTTAGATCCAAAGAAACTTCAATCCACTAAAGGGCATGGGTCTTGTTTCACACATCCCACCAGAGCTTCACTAGCAGCAATTATCTTTCTTTTAGCCATCATATTTTCCAGACAATCCCTTTAAAACACGATATGTGTAATGCTGTGTTTCCTCAGTGCTTTTTCCCTAGGTGAAATTAAAATACTTTGATATCAGTGGAGCCTCACAGCTGTAAGAGAAGACTGAGATAAAAATAGATTACTGCGCCTACTGTAATGTTACAGAACAGAGATTTCTGTTGGGCTTCAGAATATTGCACGAGTTTTATGAGCAGTTGTGATACTGCTAATGTATTTTTTTCTCTTCCAAATCATACTATTGAAACTGAAATTCAGCCAGAAAAAAACCCTAGTCTAGTGCCCTGATGCCCATCAGGTCACAGCCTTCAGCAATCAAAGTGTTAAGCTTTAATCCAAAGACAGCACCTTCAGTGGCAGTGCCATCTGTCATTGCACTGGGTGACTTGGTGCTGGTATAAAGGGCAGAATGCTTATCAAGAAAAATCACTGTATTTGGTAGTGCCCACAAGCCTCTGGGGGATGTTTCAGCCAGCAGCACCTTGTTTAGTTTTTGGCTGCTGAGATCAACAACCTTGAAATTCTGTCGGGCAGTGTTTGCTGGTGGTCTCCCTTGAATTGGTTTGTCTGCATGTTTCCAGCTGTTGGCTGCATTAGAGGCAATTGGAATTTTATGGATGCTTTCCAAATATTACTTATCCATGTAAGACACTGTTCTGGTTGCCAAAAAGATGTACTGGGATCATGAATAAATTGATATATGGTGAGTGCAAATGGGATGGGAGATTTTCAGAAAACTAGGGAGGTTTTTATTAAGATGTTGTCTATACACTATATAATGTTGGGGAATACCCATATTATAACATAAACTGGGACATTAACAGGCTGTACTGTAGGAATGC
Source organism: Ceyx melanurus (assembly GCA_024611195.1). Taxonomy (NCBI): domain Eukaryota; kingdom Metazoa; phylum Chordata; class Aves; order Coraciiformes; family Alcedinidae; genus Ceyx; species Ceyx melanurus. Next base: position 45,617 of record JANHGL010009629.1, on the reverse strand, counting down.
TAGCAGATGATATGTAGAGTTGGTTGGCTGGCCATTGGTGTTATTGGTTCTCATTTGTTTTTGTGATCCACTCTGTGGACTACCCAGTTATAAGGATATTCTTTAGACAGCAGAACTGCTCAGAAGCCCTCTTGACCAAAAATGATACTTCTCTCAATGTTTTCCATAATGCACGATGCATTTTGCCTTCCTACAATAAGCAAAAGAACAATTGTATTTTTCTCTCTTCTGGGTTTTTGTGAAGCCTGGAAGCATCAACACATACTGAAAGTTACAAAATAACTCTGTGCTTTGATTCAAGCCCACTTTTAAGAAAACAAACAAATCCCCCCACACCAAAAAAAATCCCAACAAACCAACAAAAAAAACCCCAAAACAAACAATTAAAAAAAAACAACCTAAAACCAGCCTGTAAATAAATCAACAAAACCCAATTGAATAAAAAAATGGTCCTTGCAGGTTCTGAGGAGAATGCAGACCTTCCCCTTTCTAACAGGTTCAGGGGTCCCTTATCCCTGGGGGATTTAGAATTCTGTTTGCTTGGGAGAAGAGACTTTGAAGGCTTTTTGACAGGTTAGTTCTGGTGTGACCAGTCTATAGTTTTTAAGGATGGTGGCCCTGGTCATTTCAAGTACTCTATCTAAATTGCCAGTTGATGGAAACCAGAAGTAACACTTTACTGAGTGAAGCTGCTGAAGAGATGTTTAACAGAATTAACTGCCTGATTTCAGTTCTCCTGCTATTCTTCTCCAATCAGCTGGTTTCAGCATCAAAAGCAGCTGAGCCAAATTTATCTGCCTGTGTGACTCCAAATACATATCGCAGTCTGGTACCTGGCACTGGGACCTTTAGGCCAGCAGTTTTAAAATGGCAGTAACTAAAAGAGCATGTCATAAGGACAGCCCTCTAGATAACTTCTAGTCTTTCAGCTCTGCAGCTTCCAATTAGGATAAGGGAACGCATGATAAGAAAGACTGTGGAGTGAATCTTTGTGCAGGATGGGATGCTTCCCTGGATTACTCATTAATTCACTCTCCAAATGCAGAACTGCTGGAGAGTTAACTACTGAGTTAACTCTGAGTTATCCTGCACTTAAGTGATCAGAGGTGTTTTTCTCCATCAGAGAATAGAGAAATGACAAGCTAGATCTGTGTAATACCAACTCTGAGACTGACAAATGTTCCAAACCGTTAAAGTGGAGTTTCTGCAAACCCAAGGTACTCTAAAGCAAGCTCACTGCACTATTTCATCTAAAATTCCCTCTGCAGATAAGGTCTATGATCTCCCACTGTAGCTTCTGAAAGCCAACTGTGTTAAAACACACACCCTACAACTCATTTGGACTCAGGCTCTGACTGATGCTGATGGAACTCTGTGTGGAGAGCTGATAAGATATGTCAGTCTCTTGTCTCTCTGCTTTACATCTGAAAGCCTGTGGTGAAGATTACTTGTGAGGCTGTGGAGAGCATTTGATTTTCTCAGATGATTCACAGTAAGAGTAGAGGGGAGTAGAGGTGCATCACATCTCAGCACTGCTGCTGAAAACCCTCAAGAGTTCATAAATAGGTGAAATCATCTGAGACAAGCCTGAACACATCATAGAAGTAGGAGTTTTGTGGACTTCCACCTGGGTAGAAAACAACATCTTGTAAGTTTTTACAGGCTGGAACTAATGTCTGAGTTTCTGCACAGCTCTAATTTTGCTGTGCCACACAATTACCTGAGATGACCAATAAATCAATGGAGGAATATAAAAATCACACGTGTGACTTGAGATTACATCACTAACAGAGTAGAAGCTGAGATCTGGATCTGAATGTAGGAGTTGTCATGTCTCTGTTGATTTCATCGACTTGGCTGAATTGCCACCTTTATTAACAGTGTGCTCTATGCAGCTTGTGTACATACCTATATATCACCAAGGAGAAAGTGAAAAGAATGAACTGTATTTCCACCTTGATTTTGTTGGTAGGGCTGATATAATCCCCTGAAATTCAGGACCTATGAGATAGTGAAGACAGTATCTAGAGTAGCAGGCAATTTTGCTGCTGTAATGAAATCTGACTATTGGAAGAAAGTGTCAAAGCAGTACTGAACTATTTATTAAATAATATCTATCCCCTAATGATGGATTAATTTTCAGTTAATAACAAGCCTTTGTGAAGTATAATGAAAAATACAGTGCCATGCATTGCAAACTGGCCTCTGTTTTCTTTGACAGAGTGCCAGTTCCTCAGCTGCAGCACTACTATACTATTCATCTCCATAAAGGGCTCTTTTGAAAGCATTATTAAACAGCAGGAAGGAATGGTGTATGACAGCTTCATTAGTCACTAGGAGCCAAACCTGGCCACTTTCTGCTGGGAATTATTAGCACATTCCAAAACATCTCTTGGTTGACGGCATCCAAAACTTGGTTGGTTGGGGTTTTTTTTCTAATTTTTGGAGTGTGGCCAAATCTCAGTTTGAAAATCCTGGAATGCAGTGGTACTATCAAGTACTCTCTGGGCAAGGTTAAGTTCTGTTTGCAAGGAAAACATGGATGTCCCAGCCTTAGAAGTCCCAAAATATTTGTAATAGACTATTTGGTTTGAAATACACAGAGGAAATTCTTCTCTTGAAGTGCAGAATGTGATCTGGCCGAAATTGCAGTTGCCTCAGCACCATCCCTGCAGACAAGACACTATGTACCAGATAAAAACTTGGAGATTTTTTTTCCCCATTTCTGTGCAGTGTTCACAAAAGGTGCATCCAGCAGGCAGGGTGCTCTGATATGTTAAAGATGCTCAAAGTAGCAGTGGGACCAGTAAATATGAGATTCTGAGCTAGCAGTGCTTCTCAGGCTCCGTATTGTTAGCCTAAGATCATGTGCATTTAAAGTGAGGTGTTTCTGCATCTTGCTCAAGACAACCCTAAGCTACAGGGTAAACAGGAGGTGCAGAATGTAGCTCTTGCATAACTCTGCTGCATGATTTATTGCTCTTTTGAAAATATCACAAGCTGATTGTAAAGTGAATTAACTGTCTAAAATAAGTAAAATGAGCAAAGCTTCTGAAAATCCTGCTGTTAGCATGAATGCTTTAGCTACATTTGATTCCAAGAAAACACTGCCTAAAAGCCAGTTCTTTGGTACTGAGGCTTCACTGAACACTAAAGTCCAGGGAATTGATGGAACTCATATTAAAAGCACTGTATACAAAGAAGTATTATTTTACAGCCCAGCTGTTATTAATTTCCTGTATATTTGTAAAAATAAAATTATCCCTTAATAAATAGTCATTTCTGCTTTTCTACCCACATGGAACCTTCTGAGAATATTTTACAGGTAACGCCATTCACAGTGAACAGTAAGCCAACAAATGCCTGGTGCCTGAGTGATGACTTAATATACACTTGCAAGCTTAGACAAGCCCCTGGTGTGAGAGGAAGCCAAATGCAGCAGGGGAGGTTGTGCAATAGCATGTCTCTACACCCAGGTGGAAACACTGACTGTTGTTATCTCTATTGGTGTGACTGTCCTGTTGGGCTGCTCCGTGGACTTGAGCCCAAGCAACAGGCTTGCCTCAGGGTCCCTGGAGGCTCCAGCTCTTGCTGAGCTCCCACTGCAGTGTATACTGGGCCGTTGTATTTGCACAAGTGTGCAAGCTTCGGCGTTGGTGCCTCCTGTTGCAGGTAACAGCTGAGATGCTTCAACACAGAGAAGGTCACGGGAGGAAATTCCCTTCCAGCCTTTATGTTTTTTCTAATGTAGAGTATTTGGCTGGACTTGATGATCTTGAAGGTCTCTTCCAGCCAAATCATTCTGTGATTCTGTGGTGTAAGAGTCAGTTCTCATCATTCTTGAGGGTTCTTCCTCGTTCAAGCTATCGCATTGACAGCCTTGAAGTTAATGTGAGTTGGCCCGCAAGTCTTGTAAGGGCTTTACTGGTAACAATAGCAGCAAAGCCACAACTGCAAAGCTGTGTGCTTAATCTACAGGATTAACACAAACAAGATGTCCTTGAGCAGGGTAGGTTTCCAGCAGTCTAGCAGGAGTCGTTTTCTCCGAGAAGAGAAAACAAAACCTTTACAGCCGGTTCCCAGGGAGACGGGAGCAGAGCAGCCCCCCGGGGTGACTGTCAGCAATGGGCTACTGGCTCTCCCCACAGCTAATCCAAAGGAGCAGCTCTCCCTTTTGGTAGCATGTGTTTCTGGGTGATTCTACCATGAGCAATTGCTTCCAGTTCTCTGCAAGCCAGAGCTGCCAGTAGTTTTTAGTGCAGTATGTTCTGGTGCTCTGAGGTGCTGGATCTTGGGCATGGGCTACCAGATACTTCCCCCTGTACGCTGAATTTACATATGTCCTTTCTGGCTTCGCTCAGTGCATTAAAGCCAGTCCCAGCTGAAAGACAGGATTTGTTCCTAGTGGAAATAATAGTCTGCTGCTAAGCACCAGAGGGCTGGAGAAGAGGGTGATGCCCACTTGTGAATGGCAGCTGGTTAACTCAGTCTTCCACTGTGGCTTCCAGTTCCACCCCAGCAATAACAACACACACACTTCTTCCTACACCTCATGCTCATTTCTCCTCTTAAGACTCTGAAGTTCATTTGTCCACTGGACTTTTGTGATTCTGTTTTCTTTGCCTTTGCCCATTTGTCCTTGCTGTTGGGCCTCACAGAAAGCTGTTTCTAACCATAATGGGGAGCCAAGGAAAGAAAAATGTTTGGTATTTTCATAGTTTCCAAAGCTACCACTTTAGAGTGAGCTAATCGAAAAACTAGTTTAAAAGTATTACACCCTTTTCTAGTTCTCCCAGAAAAAGATTCCATCTCTTGTTCATATTATTAATTGAATCTTTGCAGACTCAGAAAGTTGTCCTGATTTATACTTTGAGGTCTGACTATGCATCCATAAAAACTATAAAGCCTCTATTTATGAAAAAAAAAAAATAATTATTTTGATTTAAAGATAATCTCTACCATGCATGAATTAAACAAATCCATGCTGCCCCCCCCCAAAAAAAAGTTATATCATATAAAGTGTTAATTATATAATCATTCTTCATCAGTTGGAGGAACCATGCTTATTAGGAAAGGCAGTATTTATTGGGATAGCATCAGCTTATAGCAGTTCCCCAGTAGCTGCTTTCTGCAAGAATATGAAAGGAAAAATGTTTGTGCATGAAACTTAATCCTACCCCAGAAGTTTTCGTGGACTCAGTGTCAATATACTGCAGCTTTGCAGGTGTGATGGCTAAATTAAATTTTCACAGCACACCCTTGGGATGGTGCCCAGGGAAAAAAAAAATCTAGGCCTGGAGATTTGAAGCTAAATCCCTCTGAATAATTTAAAAGCAGTTTGGTGGCCCTCTGGAGAATAGTAAAAGGGCAAGAGGGATGCTGCCAAGCAGGATTTAATCAGAGGGGTAAGGAAGGCATAGCAGTATGGAGGAGAAAGACACAGGAGTCTAGAGTTAACAGGTGACCTGGGTGATGTTATGGAAGATATTCTTTGCTTATTATCTAATAGATCATTTCCTAGTGCTGTGTGTAAGGGCAGATGGAGCAATGGTGGGTGAAGGATGAAAGTATGGACATGCAGTTAGTTTTCCATAAGTGTTTTACATTTTTGTGGTGTAGTTGCTCTTTATGTGAGGGTAAAGAATCACAGCCCCTGGTTCTCAGGGGGATTTTAACTATCCAGATATTTGCTGGAAGGGCTGTTCAGCCAACCAGCCAGTCCAGGAGCTTCCTCCAGTGCATCGATGATAATTTCTTGATACAAATGGTGGAGGAGCCAACCAGGGGGGGAGCAGTGGTGCTGGGTCTTATCCTCACCAACAAGGAGGGTTGTTGTCAACAATGGTCTTATAGAAGATACGAGTATTAATTCTATGAAGGATTTCTTTCTTCCCCAGTCTCTGAAAGTACCTCATTTGAGTTTGGACACAAAATAATTTCTGATGAAGATTTTTGCCTGACTTTTTCCGTCTTGATTTATTCACATGTAATGCATTACCTGCCATGCTGACCTATTAACTAGCCTTCTAGCTGTGATGCCATGAACACCTCTACACTAGCATACTGCAATAGATATGAATAATTCTGGAGCTAAAATAAATAGTTGACTCTGAAAAATAGACCACTTTGAAGATCTGTCATCCCATTTTTTTTTAAGAGCCAGTCACCACTGATGTCTGTGAGCATTTTATCCAGGTTGCAGGCTTACTATGCCATACACAGTTGCCTGAGACCCAGCCCCAGATGTTATTACATCTCTTAGGTCATCACATAAGTCTGGCTGGATGCCACAGGTGACTGGAGTCACCTGACAAACTGAGCTCCTCTCCAATACCCATATTATACAGATATTTTTCAGTATGTGGAGCAGAAAAGTCTCTGCTCTTCTGGATAATGTAGCTGATTATTTCTGAATGATTTTTTTCTCTATTGGTTGTGGAGTTAAGCAAGTATGTGATGACATCTATTTATTTTGAGAAGGTTTAGGAGGAGACTGAGGCCAGTACAGTAGCATTCAGTTAACAGCATAGAAGAGAAAGCCTCAAGTGCAGCACTTCAAAGACTTCCATTAAGCTCTGCCAGTGCTTCACATGATCTTCCTGAGTGGAGAATGATGAATACATAGTTTGAAATGTGGGTCTAGTATCAACGTACAAGAATAAACTCTCCAATCAGAAATGGCTTCTTGAGCCAAAATGACCTCTCATACAAGACTGCAGGGCTACTGTGCAAGTGGGTGCCAGCCATCTGCTCCTCAGCTGGCAAATGTTGACTGTGCTTCAGGAGAAGAATATTCCTCCCATGTGGTTAATTTCTTCCCCAGAAAAAAAAAAAGCTAATGTACAGTTTGTTTTTAAACAATGAGAAGAATGAAAGGAACTACAAAACAAAAGGTCAGAGGAGCTTCATTTCCCTCACTTGGCTCAGTTCCTAGTCTCAGACATTGCACTGCAAGGAAAAAAAAACCATCCTGAGTAGAGTTCAGGAGATAACCCCACCTGACACTTTGTAAAAAGCTGTCTGAGAGATACCTTGTGACTGCACCAAACCAGTGCCTCAAAAAAGAGCATCTTTCCCTCAAATGAAAGCTACTCTGCTCATGAGAGTTTCTTTCCTTTTGGCTCTGGAATTGCTAGTGTAAGGTCAATGATTGCAGGGATGGGGTGTTGAGGTCTGCGTGATCTGCTCTGCCTGGGGAGTTGAGGCAACGTTGTGCAGCTCCAGGATGGCTGAAGATGCTGTGCCTTCCACTGCAGCCTCCCTGGTTAGAGACATTACTAACTCCATGTCACTCACCCAGTGTATTGAGTCACTAAAATGCACATCATCTATGTAAGTGCTTTTTAACCTTTTTTTAACAAAGATACAGACACCTCTGTTTCTATCTCTCCATTCTTGGGATTTATATTTTGGATATTTATTGTACAGTTTAAGTATTTTCTTTAAAGTAAATGTAGTTCTATGTCTCCCCAAAGATTTGCTGTTCCCCATAAACATTGCCTAGAAACATCTGCTTCCCTCATACGGATCTCATAATTTGTACTTTGGATTTCATCCAGTGTTCTGTGGAAAAGTGATGCCTTCCAGAGACAGAAACCTGGTGAGAAACCTCATAGACAATAGTGAGTGCCTTTGTTGTAACTGATTTTGAAGCAAGAGAGAGAGAGAAACAGCGATGGGAGAAAAGGTTTTTATGAAAAGTTTTCTGCAGAGACATGACACACACTTTATCTGGTTTCTTTGGGCAGGCACAGAATAGTCTCTGCCTGTCTGAGCCTTGTCCTCTCTGAGTTTTTGACCCTTCATCTCCAACAGCATCTGTCAGAGGGATCTCAAAAATCATTGTGTTCTTAAAGTTTCACTGAAGTAGGTGAGTGGGAAAGGAAAAGGGCCATTTTCTCTGAGTGCCCTGGATGCAGCATCAGCATTGTCAGGCATCAGGAGATCTGTGCAGCAGAGAGAATTTGCAAAGAATATGAGAGTTAAACAAGCTTTGACCAGTCTCAAAATACAAGTCTGCAGGACATCAGACTTTCAGTTCCACTAACATCAAACAACTCAAAGATGTGCAATGTCCTGTACCGAGGGGGAGCTGTGCAACCAACAAGACACAGGACTGAGGCTCATCCTCTTCATCTCCCTCCACCCCTTCTGTGGCTGTGGAAGACAAACCCTTCTACAGAGCAGCAGCCCAAGAAGCAGGTGGAAGAAGCTTTGCTCTTTCACCTGCCTTCACAGGCACCAAGTGATGGTACATTGGAAGGATAAATTCTTCATTTTACTACCTAAGTACTTTTGGGGCGCAGCCTTTTTGATACTCCTCAGGCTTTGTCCTTGTGAAGAATAACAGCTTAGGTAAACAGATGGAGGATGTGTTAAAAAAAATTATGATCTTGTCAGAAGAGGAGGGAATACAAAGTTCCTTGTAGGTATTGAGCTTGTGCATCCTGTGCACCTAGCCCTTTGTCTTTGCAAACACAGGCTGAGGAGGAGATGGTTGATATTTCATACAGGCCTAATGGTTAGAGTGTTTGCCCAGGGATGCAGAGCTCAGCCTGACATGTGTGAGATCCTCCTTCATATTCTGCTTCCCCCCATCCCCTAGGATAAGGCTGTGAATTGTTGAGGTCCGAGTGGAACCATTTTGCGCTACTGCGATTAAAATCTGTTTAACAAAGTCAGTGGGGCCAAATTTGCAGTTACTCAAGTATTTTGTTGGCTTCAGTTCTGCATTCAGCTTTGCTACACACTCGTCATGGAGTGTGGATAAATAACCAATCTGTGCTCTGTTATATTGACCTCCTAAACATGTCACAAGATTTAACAGTTCAGCCTGAGGGAGGAGGAACTTCACTTATGTTTCACGAGATGCCAAATCCTTTGACAAACATTAAGAAAAGGTCCAATATTACCATTGTCTGTGCACAGGAAAGGTTTTACCTCTGCTTGGAGAAGAGCAGTGGGTCCACCAGGCTGTACGTTCGTTGTGACATCCTACACTTCTTGGCTTTTGGTAGCTGCCCACGCCCTTCCCTTGTGCTTGTTGTAATTGGTTGCATATGTTGGCTTGTAGTCATGTGCATCCTGACCTCAAATAGGAACAGGAAAATCTCTCTTTGGGAATAGCCATGATGAGGTACATATCCTTTGTATCAGTGCTCGCCATCCTAGTCGCTTGGTTTGGGCTTGCTTCACCGTACATGCATTTTTGTTTTGCGAGGCCTCTGGAATTTTTATCTTCTGTTTTGCCCAGACCTACTCATGGGGACAGGTTTGCTTTCGTGAGCAGTATTTTGGGTGCTCCCAATAGCATTTGATAGATGCACCTAAATTAATTAATTGAATCGTCGGGGTTGGAAAAGACCTTTAAGATCACTGAGTCCAACCATTAACCCTAATCTGCCAAGGCCACCACTAAGCCATATCCCCAAGCACCAGATCTATACAACCTTTAAACACATCCAGGGATCGTGACTCAACTCTGGGCAGCCTGTTCCAATGCCTTCCAATGAAAACATTTTTCTTAATGTCCAGCTCAAAGCTCCCCTGATGCAGCTTGAGGCCATTCCCTCTTCTTCTGTCACTAGTTATTTGTGAGAAGAGACCAGCACCTACCTCTCTACAACATCCTTTTGGGTGGTGATAATGTCTCCCCTTGGTCTCCTTTTCTTCAGACTAAAGAGCCCCAGTTCCCTCATCTGCTCCTCAAAAGACTTGTTCTCCAGGCTTTTCACCAGCTTAGTTGCTCTTCTCTGGACCCACTCCAGCACATTCTTGTATTGAGATGCCTAAAACTGAACACAGTACTCAAGGTGTGGCCTCACCAATGCTGAGTGCAGAGGGACAGTGACTTCCCTGGTCCTGCTGTCCACTGTATTTTTAATACAAGCCAGGATGCCACTTAAGTAGACGTCCATTTTAGTCCATGAATAAAGCCATTGCATCTTGACTGAATGAAAGTAGCAGCTTCATTCATCCACCATCTTAAAGCATTAACTTTCACTGTAGTGCCTGATACCTAATCTTTCATCTTCTGGTCTCCTACATCTGAGGAAACCTCTCTTGACAGTCCAGATATCCTCTGAGAACCTAATGCAAAAGGGCCCATACTCAGTGGTTTAATGCTATACCATGTTCTACTCTCTCACTCCATCTCTTACCCCAGAGGAACATGGCACAGGCCACTGAGCACCCCCCAGCTGAACAGCATAACTCTGCAAGCACATGCAGTAATGCCTTGCCTGGGGATCTCCTGGCTCTGACTTTGCTCCACAAAGAACAAAGCTGCCAAGTTCCAGTCAAAGAGTGAAGAGAGGTCAGTATTTATGGGGTCTGAGCATTATTTTATGTCACAGGAAGAAAAATAGATAGATTATGGTCACCAGTTCACTTTTGCTGCACAGACACACAAGAAACATCATTAATGTTTGAGTCCAGCAAAGATTTGGTTTGTTTACAACAAAGCTCACCATTTTTTTCATTTCTGGGGAATAGGTGTCTGCTGTTTTTTAGTCAGACATTCACCAAATGGTACACTTTAGGAATGAAAGAAAAAAAAAAGTGAAACAAAACACTAATACGAGTACAGCTTGCAGTCTGCCTCTTCAAAATACAAGTTGTGCTGAGGTAAAGCACTTCCCAGAATAGCAGCCATCTCTGGGTGAGATTGTTTTGAAGGAGGGAGGTTAAGTAGGCACGGACACAGATGAGGCAACTGCTGCAGTTTTCCTGAAATCTGAATGATGTTTTTAAAATTCACATCCTCCCTCAGAGCTTGGGGTTTGCTGGCTGTCTCTGTTAAGCAAACATGTCTCAGCTTCAAATCTAGCACAAAGTTCATGCCCAAATGCCCTGCTGGGTGTAGTGAACATCAGCTAAATGCTTACCAGTTTTTAAGGGTTTGAACCATGCATGCATCTCTTCAGAAGCCTTTTCCTTTCCTCACTGTGACCCAGCCCAAAGCCTGCCGCACAGAGCGGGCTCTGGGTTTGCAGTCAGGGGCTGTGCCAAAAATGATGGTGATGTGGCTGGATGTGAGAAAGCCCAGTGTGTGCTCCTTCACACCACTCCCAGGATGCCTTGTCTTGTTCACTGATCCTGCTCCTGCTTCATTTGTTCATTCTATTCTTTATTATTATTTCTCCTAGACCCTAAGAGAGACTCTGGGGGAAACCCAGGGCATCGCTGCTCTGATGTGGATAGCAGTGGCGGTGTTGTGCCTTCTCAAAGTCAGGCACCACCAGACACTTGCCAGGAGAAGATTCTCACCAAGATCTGGCTTGCCAGTGATGCTGAGCATCACCTGAGCTTGTGCCATCCCCACCAGGATGCTGCTGAAGCCCAAGTCTTAGTCTTGGCTGTGTCCAGGGAGGGTACACAATGATACGGCTCATCATGGAAAAAATTACAGAGCATCTGAGTCAAAGCAACTGTGCTGCTAAAGAATCCCAGCTTTAATGGGTCAGGCTGCCCAGTTCTTGCAATTTAATCTTTATTGGTGTAATATACCCATTGCTCTGAGCCCAGGGAAGGTAAAGCTTGGGGAATGCAGTCAGGCAATAATGAGATAGAGCAGAAATGTGCTTGCCTCTTAGCTGGGCAATCGGGGGTGAATGGGGAAAGGCAGAGCTCTGTATGTTTCTTCCTTTTTTTTGGTAATGAACCCTTATAAAAGATTATTTTCTTGCCAGTCTCCACCCTTTAGAAAGAGAGGGAGAAAGCCCCTCCAGCTTGGTATGAAAAGGTGAGTTTTAAAAAGTCACTATTTGGAAGAGAAGGCAAATGGGACTTGTTTGCTTGCTTTTGTTTTGTTTTTTTGGTAATAGCATTGCTCAATATCTAATCTTCTGCAGAACACATAACTTCTGTTTCCTGTGTTATGAAATCCTGGGAACAGCCCTGAATTTTAAGGAAACCAAGAGCATTTCTGCAGAGAAGATGCAGCAAAAGAGCTCCCTCTCTTGTCCATTATATGTTTTAGCCAGTTAGCTGCAATGTAAGAGGACACGTTAAAGCCAGAGTGAAACTGGTATTAAATTACATTGGAATGAGAGTTTATCTGGAATATTCTGTTTTATGTCAGTTTAATTCAAATGTTTGGAATTAGATGTGTAGCAAGCATTGGCATTCAACACCCAGCTGAAAAAAAAACACCAAACCAACTCAAAGAAGTCCTTAAAAACACCATAGGAGATAGATATAATCAAAACCATGTTTTGTTGAATATTTTATAGATACCATGAAAGATATTTCTCATCACTTTTCATTACCAGTTAAACTGCATTACACAGGGTAAAAATAAAAATCCTTTAACCTTCACTTTCAGAATCATATCGACTGGGTTAAATCTAGTTGTGATAGAAGTGCAAGGATAAGATGTTTTAACAGGAGCTGCATCTATTTCTAATGGTTAATTTATGTGAAAAGCCAGAAAGAAATCATTTGTGAAGTATGCCTTTCAAGGTAGCTCTAACAATGTTGCATATATGAAATATGATTTACTGAGCACAACTGTAATAGGAGTTACATGTTCAGTGTTAAAGACTCCATTTAATTTGTGCCATGCCTCATAAAGTCAAGTTACTGCATTTGTGTGCTCAGTTTTCCAACCAGAGTCTTGTATTTAATGGGAAAATGGCTTTACTAAGAGGGCAATTAATGATACAGTGCTGCTTCTAAACTGTAAATGTTCACAGTGTTTGGAATATGTTTTATTTTACGTATCACATTCTCACCAGAGATTGAATGTCATGATTAACTACATCACCAGCCTGTGTCCTAAGTTCATTTTTTTTCCTACTGAAATAAATAGATAATATTCTTAGATGCTTGGATCTGAAAGCTTTGCAGAAAATCACTCTTGTGCTTAGTTACTTAGGAGTAACTAAGTGCTTTTTGTTGTCAATCTGACATGACAAAGCAATTGCAGCCTTGTGACAATCTTGTAACTTCTGCCCTGCAAGAAGACAGAAACAAGCAGTGTATAAATCTACCTCCAATTTTTCCTTAAATTCCATGCAGGAACTGAAAGGTTCCTGTAGATTTCCCTTGATTTCACTGAAGGCCAGACTGATGCTTGTACAGACATTAACAGCTCTAGCTTAGACTGAAACCTGACAGTCTTATCAAGGGTGGGGATACTGACTTAGCAGAAAGAGCTGAATGGCTGTGAACACCATTAAGTGGATCCCTAGTACTCAAGATAAATGATGTTGCTTTAAAACAGTGGGCAGAAAGGTCTTCAAAGACTGAGACAGGGATTAATTAAAGAGGGAAAACAGATCTTCCACACAGCTTGGTTTCTTGCTTTTCTTAAAGAAACATTTCACTTAAACAAAAATCTGACAATTCAACGAAAAGCAAATTTAATTGCCTCATTTGAAAAGGCTCCTTCAGGAATTTCAAATGTTTTGCTACTTCAGTAAGACCAGTCAAGATGGATTTTTTTTTTCTACATGTTATATATTGCATTAAATCTTTTCCTTATACCATCACAGATTTTTAGGATGTGTTTCCACAGTGTTTTCAAATCCCATGCTGAGTTTGGTTACTTGGTTTTAGGTGTTATGCAGGCTCTTCTACTGATTGGAAACTGTCTGTATGTTAAGAGGAAAATTCATACTTTAATAAGCATAGATTATGCAAAGGTAGCAAAAAGCAGGTCTTTCCTAGAAAGGAAAACACTTCAACCTTGCAATGAAAATGGTGACATCTTCTTGATATGCTTGTTTTCAAAAGTTTGTAAGAACATTTAATTTCATTTCTCAAGTGGATCTTAACATAATTGAGATATATAGCAGATAAGAAATAAATCAGAGAAAACAACCTAGTTGTTTTAATGTGCAAGGAGGAAGCAAAACTTCAGCTGAACTGAGTTTCCCTGCCCTGGGTGATGGTCTGTGCTGCTGGGAGCTGTCCCTGCCAGACATGGTCTGGAGAGATGGGTGTCCCCCCTGGAACACAGCCACCTCTCCTCTCCAGCCCCTCTCTTCCCTGCTGGGTGAGTGTGTGTACCTCTCAGCCAGCCCCTGTGGGGCTCAGCTTCTTGGAACCCCAGATGCTACCTCCTGAGTAGGTAAAGGCAAGGGATGGCTGGGAAAGGGTGGCTTTCTACCAGGAAACTCAGCTTTCCTTCAACAATATTTATCTTGAAAGTGACACCTAGCACACTGAAGGTGGCCTTGCCAGACCACTGGCTACTGTTTTGGCTTTAACACTTTGGTAGCCTGCTGATCAATCAAGTGAATATAATAACAAAACTAGAACACATGACTATTTAAAAAAATGGAAAAAAAAAATGAAGCTTCTTTAACTGACTACAAACAAACCCAAAATCTAACAGGCTTAACTACTTTGTTGGAACTAGAACAGTTTTGGTGGCATTGTGCTCTGGGGTCCCAATGCTTTCTTTTTTTTTCATGTATACCTCCACGAGCTACTGTGTAAATAATTAAGGAGTACAAGGCTGCACTGTCTCTTTTCAGAGCACTTGGTGATGCTGAGGATGGGGCCAACATGCTGGCTATCAACCACTTCTCCAAGCAGCCACCCACCCTGCTTGACAAAACAGGTCTCCCAGCCTGGCTTTGAACTTAATGTCAACAGACAGAGAAGTAAAAGGGTCTGCAGTGTGGGGACCCCCAACCCCTGCTGGACTTTGCTGTGTATTTTCCTGCAAACCACAGCTAACAACATTTGAATTTTCTCAAAACATTACACAGGTTTCAAAGTATTGTGAAGCTGATTTCCAGCATGACACTTTTTCAGTTTTTTTGTATTTGTTTGGTCTTAAACAATTTGAAGAGAAATTCAGAAGTAAACAAATGGCAGGATGCTCTGGCTGAAGCCCTCTAGGGGGTCACACTGATCATAAATCAGCTCAAAAAGAGCTCAGACAATTTATTTTTTTTTTCAATCTAAGGAAAGGCAGCTCACAACTTTGAAGGCTGTAATCCATATAATAAAACACAGGGTGGATGAGGCAGATGCAGCAGCATCTGCTGAAAAGTCCCACACCATCCAGAATGTACAATGATGGAAGCTATCGGGCAGTGAACTCTCATTTACAGGGCCATAAGCTTTACAAGGAATGTTGATAGGTTCTCCTTATCTTTGTTTGTCATCACTCCTATCCTTCATTTCACTGTTGCCAAAGGAAAACACTCCAAATTGTTAGTGTCCTCCACCCAGTCACTACCATTTCTTTCTTACTGTGTTGGCCCTTCTTCCTTGGAGCTTTCTGCCCCCAGATCTGAGCTCCTTTGTAATTTCACTTTAAAGATGAGCAAGTGGTTAGTTTTACACAGCGTGGTGGTACCCAGGCAGTTGATTCTTTGTAAGTGGCTAGCAAGCTTGTCACCTGCTGCCAACGTCTGAAGAGAAGAGCATAGAAAAAAAAAGGCACAATAAAGCAGAGCAGCCCATAAACCCACACTTAGTGATTTGTCATGCTTCTCTGCATCCTGTTAAATACAGGCCATGTTTTCACCTGCATTCTGAGGACTGCTGTGTTTCCTACACACATTGCCCATATGAAACTGATGCTGGCCCTCACGCATGCCAGCAAACCCCACAGCAGACAGCACTATTGGTTTGAGGTGTCCTCACCTGCAGAATGGTGCACCAAGGTGATGTGCCTGGTGGCCTTGATTGAAAGCAAAAAAAATGGGACCAACAGGACTCTGCTGTGTTGGGGTTTGCTAAATACCAAATCCTCTACCACCTTGTAAGACTTCATTGACAATGAAGGAAAATTTGTGTGTGAACAGGAAGCAGCATCCTGGTGCTCTCTGTGTTTGGAAGGGGCAGATCTTTTGCTATTTTAATTTTCTCTCCTCTGCCAAAATTTGTGCATGTGGTTTCTTACACAGCACAGGAGGCTCTGCTTTTTGACATTGTAAAGCTCAGTAGGCTGTGAGCTATCAGCAATCAGTGCCCAGAACTTGGGTAAAATGCCTCTGGTGTGTACAAGGAGGAGGGACTCTCCATGGGGCCAGCCCAGCTCAGCTTTAGTAGGGCAACACTGCACAAGGGAAAGAGAACATGAGGAGTTTCTGTGCTCAGGCATAAAGGCTGAGCAGGGTAACAGCCCCCTGGAAGGCCTCACCTAAAAGCAACACCAGGAGCTCTGCAGGAGATGGGGGAGGAGGCAAGATGGGGCTGTGAACTTCTCTTGCCACACTGAGCAGCAGGTCTGGTCTTGTGCAGATGGGCTGTTCAAAAGGACAAGGTGAAGCCACCCAAGGGCCTGACTTTGCACCACTCTCCTTGGCCAGGAAGACAGCAGAATGAAAGATTCAGGATGTGTCTTTAATGCTGGTTTTGTCTGAGGTTTCATTTAATTCCAAATTCAGAGTATTTTTTTTACTCAAGCATTTGGGTTTTTTTGGTCCATATTTTTCCATGACATACTCGTGCAGGGAAAGCAGTCCAGAGGCTCTGTCTGCCTAGAGTAGAGGGTGAACTGCACCTTTCCCTGCACCACTGCAAAACGTCCATATTCTTCTTCTTTTTCAAAAATGAGGAAAGGGGGTGGGTGTTTTTGTCTGTAACATTTTGTCTGCCTTTCCAGTGCTTTGGCTCAGACAGTTTTAAACATCAGGAGTCACACTTCAGGGATGCATGGCAAACAGGCTGTTGTACAAGCCTCGTAGAAAGATTGATGGCTAGATTGGTTGTTTTGACACATCTGAGAGTCTTGTCTCCCATGTGCTTTTAAGAGTGCAGAATGTGTAATTTCCCTTGTTACGTAAGGGTTCAGAGAATCTGCTCCTCTGAGCCTTTTTCTGGAGCAGCTTTCAGTAACACGGCTCAGATGTCAACTGAGCTTATGGTCATGCCTGAGCCACCTCCTGGGGTTGGCTCAGTGCAAAACTCAGAGAAGGGGAGGTGTGGGCTGGGGGCAGCAGCTGGAGACGCAGAAGGAAAACTGTTAATAGGAGAGAGATTGGCTGTAAGAAAATAATTGCCAAATTACTGGAAAAACTGGGATTCCTTTGCTGGAAAATTGCTTTTGTCAACCTCTCCGATGCTCAAAAGAAAGCAGTAAAGAAACCTGACTCATTTTTTAATCCCAAACAAAAGGGCTTTTATTCCTTAATAACATAGCAGAGGTGTGTTGTTTGTTTGTTTGTGTGAGGCAAAGGGATCTTTCTGTGGGAGCACAAACCAGCAGAGCTCGCAGCTGTGCAAACGGAGGGTGTGTTTGCAACTGCCCAGCACATGCAGGACTGCTCTGTACTGGGGACAGAGAGGAAAAAAAACCCCAGAGGTTTCAAAGTTTATTTTTTGAGAATCCCCTTTTGCTTGTTGCTAGCTTGAAGGTAAGCAGGGGATGATGCTAAGCACATTTCTTCTTATGGCTGAGGTTTACACATCTTGCCTTGTAGCAAACAGGAGATCCTGCTGTTGTTCAGGGAGAGCAACTCTATTTCATAACAGCAGCTGTGCTTTCCAGAAATGTGGGCAAGGTCCAGCTTTCCCTGCTCAGCTCCCTCAGGCAGTCAAGGTGCAGGTGACCACCACTCTGCTCCCTGAGAGGCTGAGTGCACTACCACACCACACTGCAGCACCCCACATCTGATGGGCCAAGTGTGGGCAACCACCCCATCTAATTAGGTGCAAGTGCTGGAGGTGATGCCTCACCCAGTGTGTGTTGCTAAGTCTTGTGCTCACATGTGTCTGTTCCTACCTCCCATCTTCTAGTCTTGCTTTCTTCTTGGTCAGGTCCCTGGGCCTCACTCAGGGATGGATGTGTCCCACCTTGGGATACTACCTCCTATCTCACCTTTTGCAGTGGGCACACCCTTCCTTTGGTTTCTCTGGTTTTTGATCATAGCACCTCTCCCAGCTCTCAACCTCTTTCCCCATCTCCACACTTGTCCTTAACCAACTGCCCACATCCTGGCTGCCATTCCCACCCTTGGCCTTTGCTGTGGCAAACAGTGCTGTAGGTAGGTGTCCAGGCAGTACAACTGAGGAGCACAGGAGGGTACTGGAAGATGGTGAAACAAAGGGCTAACACATGGCAAAATGCCACTGCATGAAGATTCCCCATGGCAAGTGCAGTGGCCTGGAACGGCCTCATCCCCAGGGCTGAGGGGTTTTTCTGTGCCCTGTTAACTTTGTAAGAATCCCATCTTGACCACATCTGAGCATCCCTGAGGAGTTGCTTCTTTGTTTACTGTGTTATCAGTTAAAGCCTTGCTGTAATCCAAAGAACCTTTCTGATTACCTTTCCTGGCACACTTTTTAGTGCAGATGGTTCTTACCCATTCTGGCTACTTCTGCTGCAGAAGACATCTGAAGCTTTTCTTCCCAGTTCAGAGCCCACTTTTCTTAGTTTTCCTGTCCTGAGGTAAGAAAGGAGCAGCTTAGTTGCATTCTCCCAAGGCTGGCCACTGGGGAACTGCAGACCTTGGCTTTTGTTGCTGCCTTGTTTGACATAAAACAACAGAAACAACAAAACCCCAGTGGATGCATCTTATTTTTCCATAATGGACTATTTTAGAAGTCAGACTGGAGGCTTTTCCCACATATACCCTGCAGCAAAGATAAACTAATTTTCTGATTTTAGCAGAGAGGCTGGGCTTGGAGAAATAATTTCTGTTGTATTACTTAATTTAATTTTCTTTCACTTGGTAAATTTATTTTTTATGTATTTCTTCTAGCTTGTGCTTGTATAGCTTGATAGAGAAATGGGGTCTGGCTTCTGCAGAAAAAAAGAACACTCCCCTGTCCTTTGAGAGGCGATGTTCATTCATCTCCTTGCCCTCAGTGCACTTTTCTGTTGAGATCCCCATTCTCTGAGCTCGATACATTTCCCATCTCCTCTCCCCTCCAGGCCCGAGCAAACATCTCCCACTAGCCCTGCAGTTTGACCTTGGACCCCAGTTGCTCTCCTTTTCTGACCCCAGCTGTGGATCGTGGCAAACCTCCAAGTTGAGGAGCTCCAGGACACAGAGGAAGAAGGGCAGAAATTTTTCTTTCTTGACTCCTGTTCTCCCTAAGATGCATGGCAGCTGCAGTAAGAGTTCAGCACTGGGCATGTGGCTTCACACTTCCTGAAAGAATAATCTTTTTTAGAAAATTTGCCCAAAATGGAAATCCAGAATGCTTCTGCTTTCTGTACCAGTTAGTAAGAGCACAGCAATTCAAGATCAGGTTTTGGCACAGGGTCCAGAAATCGTAGGAGAGCTGGGAGGGATGGGAGAGATCAAAGGTTTGGGAAACAAGAGACAACAAGTCTAAGTGCAGTTTAGACATTCAATTTTGCTCTAACCCAAAACATAGCTTTTACCCCTCACCTTTCTGCTTTCAAGAATACATTTTCATTCCTAGCTATAAATCAGTCCTACTCAATAACTTGCAGTTTCATCCAAAAAGCAACTGGCCAGTGTGTGGTAGAATGCAAGCAGCAATTGGAGGAGATACTAAGATAGAGTAATGAAAGGTGACATGTTTAGGATATCTGGGAACAGTGACCTCCTGGTTATCTCTTTCTCAGTAATCAAAATTGACAGGCTACTGCATTTACAATAATTTAGGAATACTACAGGAAAAGTCATCCAACATATATTTTCCAAGAAGGTACTGGAGAAAAAAAAGTCTCTATACATGTACTTAAGTCTCTGAAAAGTTAAGTAAACTCTTCCTATTTTTTGTGAAGTATTACATCCCAAAGGTTAAAGGATATTTGAGATTTATGTGGAAAGGACAGTGACTGACTGCAGAAAATGGTATTTCATACTCTGGAGTATTTTAGCTGCTCTGCTGGCCTTTGGCAAGGCTAGGTCAGAGAGACACTGCTATAATTAATACCTCTTGTCAACCCTAAGTTTCTAAAAAATCTCAGCTTTCCTTTTCCAAGTAGAAGTACATATCTCCTCATTGCAAAATGAAACCTGAGTGAATGCAAGTTATTATCTTTAAAGGATACTAACCTCTAGAAATCAGCATGTTTGCTTTAAGAGTGTTAGCACTGAACTCTAATTATGTTCTTACAGATCATTACTAATAGCTATTTCTTCACTGATTTTACAA
Source organism: Ceyx melanurus (assembly GCA_024611195.1). Classification (NCBI taxonomy): domain Eukaryota; kingdom Metazoa; phylum Chordata; class Aves; order Coraciiformes; family Alcedinidae; genus Ceyx; species Ceyx melanurus. The sequence continues at coordinate 25,577 of JANHGL010009629.1, read as the reverse complement.
ACAACTGTTCAATATCCCAAAATTATGAATAGTCTTATTTCCCAGGGAAAAAGTAACCTTTGGGATTTTATTTTTTTTTTTTGCCTTTGTTCTTTTCCTCTCCTTTTCTCTGCTCTGATGCTTAATTCTAGGAAACAACCTAAGAGTAAATATCTGAACACTGCCATTAATTAATGAACATTAGCATCCTGGTCAGATATTAAAAAGAAGTCCACTCTGTGCCTGTGTCTTCATGTGCTCCCGACTCATGCAAGAAGCTGATCAACATTTGTAAATCAGGCATGAGCACAAAAACATACTCAGTGGTTGCTTGGCTGGTGGCATCTGTACAGAGATGTCAGGGGAGTGGATACAGATGGATAAACTAACTGGCCATGTTGGAACATCTGTCTGTGGTTATGCACTATAGATTAGAAAAACCCAACCACCTACTGTTTCGATAGAATGGGGACAGAGAGTCTCCTGGGTAAAGCTGGGCTGTGCCCCAATGCTGGTTTGTCTACTGAAAAGCTCTTTCAGAGCACATTTCAAGTTACCTTTCTGGGAAGCATCACAGACATCTTTCCTGTGTCTGTAGCACAGACAGACATCAATCTAGTTTCTTTCTCCTGTAGAACCTTAAAATCTTATAACTGCTATTCCTTCATCAGGCAAATCAAGCAGTTTGGCTGTAACACTCCAAAGGGAAACTGATGTGCTCTGCTGTAACACACAATTGCATTTAAAGCAGGGAACTCAGAAGCAACACAGTGTTCCTGGGAGTCAGGTCTCAAGGTCCTGGGATCTCTGTCTCAAGGAGAAATCCCAGTGTGCACCTTGCTCTTAGAAGAAAGAAATCCACATGTATTTACTGGGAGAGAGTCAAGGTGCCTCAACAGGTACAGCCTGGGTACAGTCTCTTTAGATTCTAGTGTGGAGCTGGGGACAGGTAAAAGAAAGGGAGATTTCCTTTCTGATTGTTTACTCTGTATTACATTTTCCCTCTGCTGGAAAAATGAATATTGCCTAAGAGCTTGCAAAGAAATTTGCCTGTGGGAGTATGGATGGTACTTGAGTGAAGAGCTGTCTTGTTCTGGAATTTGTGGCTCAGTGTAAATAGCTGTGAAATATACATATGTGTACAGACTTGTACTTATAAACACAGGCTATTTTGAATCACTAACTCATTTCAGGTCAAACTTTGAAAAGGATTTTGAAAAAAAAAATAAAAATAAATGAAAATGTAGCTATCAATTACACAGCCAAAATCTGTGCTGTGAATTATCACCTCAGCCAAGGACTTGATTTATTCTGTTTTAATGTGGTTTTATACCTTGTTAAAGATCATTCTGAAAGGGTGAGCCTTTAAAACTCTTTTAGTCTGCCCACTAGTTTTGTAGTTGGTGCTTTGCCTGAGATGAAATAACTTGTTTCTATACATCAACTGTCATTTAGGAGGGAGAAGTATCTTTTAGTGGACTTGGCATTAGTTTGTTCTCTCACCAAAATTCTAAATCCTTTGTTGAATAATAGTTAAGGATTTCAGTGATACTCTTTTCTCCCTACTGTCTATAAAACAGACAATCTTCACACTAGGGCCAGGGCTCACACTTTGCATTGGAAGTTCTGCCTTTAAAGAAAATATCAGCATTTCATCTGAGGGTTCATCTGGTAAATTCCTTTATGAAGTGTGGCTAATCTAGATTTCACTTCAGGGAACCTGAGGACAGTAACTTCTGGTGAATGTTTGTTTTATTAGTGTTTCTGAATGGCAGTAAAGCATTTAGAATTTTTCTGAATAGTTTTCTTCTGTGCTTTTTCTACCCTTTCTTGACACTCACATCTCTCTCTCTGCTTAGAAATTTATGTATTTTTTTCATTTTTCATTTGACTGCTTTTATTTTCTTCAGTGTTACTGCCCCTTAGAGGCCAGTTTGGGATCTCCACGAGAGTTTGTTGGGCCCTTCGTGGTACCACTTTGACAGCAGTTCCCCAGGCAGCCTTGCTTGATTATCTGGTGCAGCTTTCTAAGGCACCTTAAATCCACCACGTCAAATCTCTTGACTATTGCTATGGAATTCCCAGTTTCTTTTGTTCTTTGGGGTATTTATACAGAGATGCTACAGCAAAACCTTTTGAAACATGGGCTCTGTTCTGTAGAAGTAAATCTGGGCAGGAGGAGGAATGTTCATCAATTTCATTGACGATAGATTAACAGCAATGACTTCAGCCTTTTTGGTTCTTGTTTGTTTGTCTAAGCTTCATTATTTCAATGGGCCAAAGTGCTCTTTCCAGCAGGAAAAAGTTAAAGGCGTAATTAATTCAAGTCATTTGGCATTTCCTGTCAAACTGGCACATTCATCAAGCTGTGGAGATCGTTGAGTTTCACGTCTGCTTGGGGCTGGTGCTCAGACAATTTTCCCAGCATATCTCTTTGCACAATTTGCACATGTCTTCATTTTGAGTTCTTCTTCCACAACCAAACCCAGTTCCTCACGCTGACCCTCAGCCTCTTCAAAACCTGCTGTCTAACCCTTTGCCACCACGACTCCCTACCCTCTCCTAGGGCGTTGCTGACTCCATGAGAGGTGGCTGGAACTTGTCTGGTTCCCCGTGCCCCAAACTGGAGCAGAGAGTTACCAGCACATGCTATGAGGATGCTGGGCCACCTCCTTTTATCACGATCATGATGCCTTTGTGATGCAGGGTTCTGGGGTCATGACCTTTTGCCTGTTCACTGATGGGCTGGCAAGGAAACTGCAGCAGAAGGGGTGTAGGAGCAAAGGGACAAATAATGAAAAGGAGGGAGAAAAGAGCTTTGGAGAATATTTAAAGGAGCAAAGCCTATGGCTACATGGCTGGATGCAAGCCAGCTCCAGACTTTCAGACACATTAGCAGAAGCCTGTTAAACAACACTTAAACAGAAAAATAAAGAAACACATCTTGGCAGCAAGGCTTTTCAGTGGGGTACTGTGCCCCACGAGAAAACTTCCTGGCAGCTGTCTGCCTCAGGCTGTGGAGACCCACCCAGTGACAGGGGAGGGCTTGACTATTAATAAAACCAATATATTTAAATACTTTTGTGATTTGGTAGCATTTGGATTCTTCCTTCAGCTTTCTGTCTGTTCTGGCTCTTTGCACATGCTCGCAGCTCTCACATTGCTGTCTAGAAGACACAAGCTCATCTATTTTTTCCCTCTCTGTTACAAGCAGAAATGGAGTGGGTCACTCAGAGAACAGGACTGTTCACAACCACTAGTGTTTCAGAGATTCAATGTCACTGAAAGAGTAAAATGGTTTTCTGATTTGTCAGAAGTCCAGCAGACTTTTAGTAGCAGAAAAATATCAAATTAGATGTGACAGAAGCACAAGAAGTCCACGTATGTCTGTCTTGTAACTACACCAAAATTAGATGAACAAATCTGTCTGATAATGGCTTTAGAAAAGTAAATGCAGCATCTAAATTTGACAGCTATGTTGTTGAACTGATAGATAAGGTGATTTTTGTTGGCACATAGCAGAAAAATAGAATTACATTATGTTTAATCAAAGGGACCTAGTCTGGGATAAGCCTTGGATCCCTCCTCTACACAAAAAACAGTCTTTAAAACAAAGGAAGTTCTGCAAAATGTTATTTAGTCTGTGCAAGCCACTAACTGTATGTCAGAGCTCTGATGAAGTCGCTGCTCAGAAAGCATTAAGAGATAGTGTACAATCAATGTGAGATACTTTGCTTTAGTTGGGAGACACTCTTCTGGCAAGTAAAGGAGTGATCAGGTCCAGTGTGAGCACACAAAAATTACCAACAAGCTAAGGTACAACAGATAAACCCTGAAGCTTTCTGCCACCCTAAAAGAGGGTTTCCTTTTCAGATGTGCTGTAAGACCACTCTTTGTGTTGTCTCTCATCTCTAATGTGAGTCACAATAGTAGATCTGTCTGGAAATCTCCAAGGACCAGTCTGATATTAGAGAAAATATATCTTCTGGCCTCCTATCAAACTTTAATATGCACCTAATGCTGATACGAGTGGTCAACGGAAGAAGTGTATTTTGTGCTTTGATTAAAAATCATATTTCCTGCAGGAAAAGAGCCCTGGAAGAATGAAAACCACTGCCAGCAGAAACAGACACCTGAGACCTAACACGTTATTTTCCAGGAGAAACATTTTAATGTAATCATGCAGTCTACCCCCACTGTAATTCATTAAATCATGGAGGGAAGTCAAATCACATGGAGCCAGGGGCTGTAGCTGCAGGAGCACACAGGAGTGTGGAGTTGAAGGGTGTGAATGCCATCCTTTGCCTTCCACAGAATAAATCAGAGCTGAAACCTTTCTTTTGTGTGGTTTGGAACAGACATGGGCCTCGAAGACAGAAGATTTGGACCAAAAGACAAGTAATTCCTTTATCTAGTTGTAATTAAGTGCAGGTGCTTTCTGCTAACGTAACACAGATTTGAGTCTCATTTATCTTTTTTTTGGAGACAGCATAGCTCTCACATTTTTGAGAAAAGTTAGAAGAAAAAAGTTTATTGTTTTCTTATTATGGCAGATCACATCTTTCTGTTCAAATTCTTGGCTGTTTTTTCTTTCTTTTGATAATGGTAACACTGCCTGCCACTGACAGATGAGCTGAACACAACATGGGACACACCAAAACTGGTGAAGGGCTGGGTCAACATCAATAAAACAGAATCTTGTCTATCAGTACAGCTATGAAAATAGATGTTTCTAGCAGTGCATACTTGACTCTCTCTCTGCCAGTAAATCAATACCCCCAGATTCTCTTACTCAGTCTTACTCTGCATTTTGTAAGGGAAAGATTTTTGAGTGATTTCTTCCTTCTTGCTTCTTGGCTGTGTCAGCTACAAAACACTGTAGCCCTGACACATCTCTTTTTTCATCTCTCTCTTTTACATCAGTGTGAATGAGGAATAACTCACAGGAGAACCCAAGGCAGTATAAAGCTGCTGGGACAAAGCTGGAGCTGTTGTTTCTATTCCATGCCAGCCTGAAAGCAGACACCTAACACCATGTTGCCTGAAATGCTGCTTGTAATTATATTCCTCTCTGGAAACCGGATCCTTCTTAAGGGAGCCTTGAGCTCTGGATATTTGGCTTCTTTCTGGTCCCCTCAGTCTCCAAAGAAACAAAGGGGTTCACAGACCAATGGAGAGGTTGAGAGGTACAATTAATTGAAACAGGATAAGGTCTGCATGGGCTTTGTATGACTTGGGATGTGAGTTGCATGACACAGCTCTGCAATGATGGCTGAGAGGAGCCAGGGGTGAGCTCCACGAAGGAGTTTGTGATTCTCCTGGAGGAAGAAAATGTGATGTTATTCTCTCCTTGTGCTGTTCAAGGGGTCTAGACCATTAATGCTTCTTAGCATAAAGCAAACAGATGAAGGAGATGCTGGGAGCAACCTGGGTACTTTTTGTGTTTCAAAGAGCAATCACTTGTGTGTCCATTGCAAGAGCCAAAAGGGCAAAATAGGAACTTCTTACTCACCCTGGTTTTTAAGGAAGTATCCAGCTCTGGCAAGTTTGGACACCTCCAAAAACTGAGTCCTTTCCAGCACAAGTCCAAAGGCATTTGGTTTTGCAGCAAGTCATTTTCTCCTAGGGAAGAGGCATAAGAGGGAAAATGAGGAAAGTGAGAGAAGACAATAAAAGGGCAAAATTTTTCAAAAGCAAAATGCTGTGCAGGCTGTGGGTTGGGAGGAAGAAGGAAAAAAGTGAAACATGCAAGACAAAGCTTATATTTGAGGTAGCTACAGCTGTCACATTTAGTTTCAGTACTGGTCTTTATCTTTGGTAAAAAATGGTGAGTGGGAAGATGTGCTAATGTGTTAAGGCTGTTAAGATGGGATAGAAAGTCTCAGAGATGCAGGGTAAGTATCTGATTGAGACAGATCATATCACCATTTCCTTCACCCTCCCAAAAAACATCAATAAGTCTTAGGGAACTGAATATACCAGAATAAATTCCTGTCTTGGCTGCTTCAGAGAAACTCCAGAACAACTCTTCTAATATAGTCAGGGTCAGATTTTGTCCAGAGCTGTAGGATGCATTAGGAAACTACTGCAATACTCATGATGTGGGTCAGTTTAATTAATACCATACTGAGGTTTTCCATCATGCTTAACATGCATATAGATCCTGCCATGGCTTTGGTGTATAAGTCAGGTTTCAAACTATTTCGTTTTTCTTTTTAGATTTTTTTTTATTATTATTTTTGAGAATTATGGCCTGTTTTCATGCTTATATTACATTTTTTAAAATAAGTTTATAATCAGCTTCCAAAGCATTTTAGTCTGAACTTTCCTGAGCATTTAAATTTGTTGATTTTATCTAATACAAGAATCTACATCCTTAAATCATTTAACTTCTCAAAAAAAAAGCATTTGAATATATTAACTGAAAACTCTGACTTTATTTCAAGTTAATTTCATTTTAAACAGCTGAACTTTCAACAATGTCTGTGAGTTGCTGTTATTTAGTTTTTATTTCGTTGGCTAAAGCCAAGAAACTGTGCTTGTCTGGCACATCAGCATGGAAATCAATAAGGCACATAGCAAGCAGATGATCTAGTCCCAAAGGAATATTGTATTATATGACATGGATAGGAATAATATATATGCATCTATATGCACAAAAAAAATTATGGTTGCTTAATATAGTGTGTACAGTGGATTTGTAGCTGAAAGTAGTGACAAAAAATTATATGCGTTAGAAATAAATAAAAAAAAAAAAGAATAAAAAGTGGATAAATATTGTAAGACATGCATTTAACTCCCAGTATTTGTAGAAAATCTTTAACCTCTTTGATGACTATAGTTTCACATTTTTAGTGGACTTCATTTCTTATGAAGTAGAAGCTACTCAGTCTTTCCAACTTCATTAATTCACACAAATATGATTTGTGCTTGAAATTTGTAGTATATTAATGGATTTTAAGTGGTTCCAGCAATTCCATTAAAAGAGGATGGAATAAATAAGTGAACAGTTTGCCAAAGGTGGAGACTCCACAGTTGTGAAACCAGCCAGTGGTTTATATCAAACACAGTCATTAAAAAAAACCTACAGTGGTGAATTAAAGGAAAAGTAAGTTAAAGATTAGGTATTCTACAAAGTGTTGCTCTAAACTAAGACAGGGGCATGAGCAGTAACATCTGGACAAAATAAAATTGAGAACTAAAGTACAGTAACATTGCTCATTTGAACAACTTCTGTGTTAGAAAGTAGAACCTAATGCCAAGTATAAGAATCCGTGGGATATTATTTTTTTTTTGGAAGAAGCACAAAAAATAATAATTGATATAAAATTTTCATTACCTTTGCTGTACATCATAAAGTAGATACTTCTAGCATTTGCTTATGACATAGACTCATAGACTCATAGATATTAGGGATTGGAAGGGACCTAGAAGATCATCTAGTCCAACCCCCCTGCCTGAGCAGGATCACTTTCTTTGGGCATCTTGGAGATGTAAAGTCAAAAGAAGGAGACATAAAGCCACCTGAAAAGAGAGCAAGGATGGCACAGCACTAAATTGCAAATGTATTGAGAGATGGTGCCTTCTTTGTAATTTCTCTGCCTTCACCTGAGGTCATATGAGAACTCAAAGTATGTGTGGCTTTTGCTTGTGAGAAAGCACATAATGGCCAAGCCTAGGTTTTACTTTTGTTCACTTTTACTACTAGAATGGTTTTAGTTGCTACAGAGGTCCCATATGCAGAGATACTTTGAGATAGATACTTTTACAAGAACTGAGGTCTTGCATCCAAGAATTTTCTTCTTACAGCCAGTTTCATTAACCTGCCAGGGAATTATACACACCAGGGTCTATTTAGATGATCTTTCAAGTGTCCTTCCTGTTTATAGAGTTTATAGAAAGCCACATGCACCAAACAAAACATGAGGCCAAAAAATGGAGGCTACCATGCTAACAGGAAGCACCTTCGTGTAAATACTGGTGGTGCTCCACACCATCCAGTAACTGCATCTTCCCACAGGATCCAACTTCTCTTTGTTTGGAAACAGAAATATTTCTTATCTTAACAGGATTAAGAAAAAAAGAGAGATGGCCACATGTGCATTTTGATGAAAAAAAAAAAAAAAGAGTTCTGAAGAGAGGGTTTGCTTTGGGTTCCTGACACTATCATATCTTTGGAAGAGCTGAGCATTCCTTTGCTGATGGACTGAGATCTTTTACCTTGATATTATTTACCTTGACTATATGAATGAACCTTCAAGTATGCACAGGGGAGAATAATGCAGGTGGTAGAACAGGCTCCTGGGAATGCACTGCTATGCTTGCTCAGGCATCTATTATTCCTAGGATACCTTTTAATAATGTGAATATATTTGTTGTTATTGCTATTTTTGTGCCATTATTTAAGGATGCATATGGACACCAGAACAGAGACATCACCAACATAAAGTCTTGCCAGATTGCTTTCTGAAAACAAGCCTGAAAGTTCAAAAATGTTTGTCAAATTACACAGTGAAAACAAATTTGTTAGTTTTTATTAGGAAGTTATTTTTCAATTCAGCATGACATGATGATTTTAAACGAAGCTGAGATTTTCTGGGAAAATTTCTGCATTTTATGGTGCTGTCCATTTATGTGCTGAAGGATGAAAGATTTGTTTCTGTATCCAAAATGGACCTTGGTGGTCCCTCAGTAGGTGACAGTTGCCTGTGACCTCCTGTGAGTCCAGGCCTGCTTATGGTGCATTGACCTCATCTGCCCACAAACAGGCAACAAAAAATGATCTAGAAGCAACTTGGTGAACAAAATTAACACTGAAGGTCAAATGGAAATCAATTACAAGCTGTGCAGAAGACTGTGGAACTCAACACCAGCTCTCACACTCATGAACTGGGATGGAGGCAATCAAATGTTAGGTCAGTTCAGGTCACCCTGTGGCTTTAGTGTCCATTTTTCATTCAGAATAGGGTAGGGAATTCTAAACATCTGAGATGAAGTTAATGGATGACTTGGATATACTGATCCTGTGCTGAACACATGGTGCCAGTAAAAACAAATAAAATTAAAGTAAAAAATGACTCTTTTTGTAGTAAATACAAGCATAGTCACATCCACCTAAACAACATCTGTTAATTTTTGCATTTAAGTCTTTGTCTCCTATTTATGTATGAAATCTATTTGGTATCACGTCTAATGTAATTAAGTGCTTTTCAGCACTGATATTCTCTCTGCATTTAAATGAACACAGAATTATTTTTTTTCTCCATAATAATACTAAATTCCTAAATGAATGAGGAACCCAAAACACACCTGCTTGAGTTTCTGTACAGCACAGTGCTTTGAAATGGCTTATAGACTATCTTAAAATGTTATTTTATGCCACTCATCTTTGAAAAGAGCCATGAACTGTGATGGCATCAGTGCTTCAATTTAAAATACAATTCATGACTCATATTAACAGTTATGCTACATATCTATAACAAGTACAAAAGTATATTGAATAAATTCTTAGTGTGTCTAATGGTTATTGCAGATTTCTGTAACTATGACAAGAATGAACCCATCCCATCATAAATTAACTTTGCAACTTGACATGATGGAGTCTTAAAATGGTAGGGAAAAATGCAGGATGTTGCAGTCTGGGTCAGTTGCACAATGGTGATGGTGGACATTGATGTTCCCACCACAGCCCTTTTTATTTCCAAAGCATGTGCAAAAGTCCCCCAGGCACACATGGGATAAAATGGATGAAACTTTGTTGACAAAGCACCTGTCCCAAAACCTGAGTACTGTCCTACCAATGGGTTTTTTTTGGCTCTGAGTGACTTCAGTCTCTTTCTCCGTGCTTTCTTTACTTTTCCAGATACTTTTTGTTCTTGTTTTCTTAAAAACCTACTGTCACATAGACTTCTCATGCTGCTCATCCATTCTTGAGCAGATGTAAGATGTGTAACCCACCTCTGGTTGGGGTGGTGATGAATTCCTTCATCCAGAGATCCCTGGTTTTACTGTCTGTAACCCACAGGGAGGCTGCCTAGCAGGCTGCTTGAAAGTAGTGAGCATACTGAGTTTGTAATTCTTTTAGTGTGTGTGTTGCAGTTAATATACGTGTGAGCTTTTGGACTGCCCTATTTAGATTGGCATTCTGTGACAAGATACTTCTTATGCCTGATACAGAGTTGGGTAATTAAGGCATTTAACCAACAATGATAACTTTGCTATGGGGAGCTTGCTGCATTTGTCTGTGATTTGGATGTTCATGGGTGGTTGGGCATTTTCCAGCAATATTGATGGAAAATATATCTTTCGTGGATTGTGGGATTAACATAGTAACAAAATATAATTAAATCTATGCAAAATGAAAAGCAACAGTACTAGAGTATTAAAAAACAACATTTTTCTCATGATTACTTAATGTGTAGAAGACTATGGTATCACTAAGTCTTCCCCAGCCAGCAGTCCAGGAGGGAAAAGTTAATTTGTATAAAATCAAGTTAATAATAGAATCTATACTTTTAAGATAGGACTGTGTCCCAAGGAGGTCCTGAGTCAGAGCATTAAATATTCTCCCTTGATCCCAGGAGTCTGGCTTCAATACATGCTGAGATCTCAAGTCTCCATTGATAGGTGACTGCAGCTGCCTGCAGTCGTGGAGTTTTATGGCCTGCATCTGGCTCACAGCTCATACCTTACACATCCTCCTGGGAGCTGATAGTCTCAATTTTGTTCTTAACACAGCAGAACAAAATTAAAATCTGAAATGCAACCCTTTTTCCCAAGCAATATGAAGGTCAAGGAAATAATCTCTTCTGCAAAAGCAGCTATCACAAATATAAGTAAGCAGCTATTGTAACACCACTAGTAATCTTTTTTAATTGGCTAGCAAGTGTGGAAAACTTGGAACTGTTCTTCCAAATAGCTTCCAACAGAAAAGGGTAGGATATTGCACTGGGCAGGATATTCTAGCAGGTGGGTCCCTCTACCTTCTGCTCACACATGTTTTCCATAGTAAGTGAAAGCAAAGAACTGCTTTCTATGTTCCTGCTTTCAAAAGGGAACTTTCAAAAGAACATTCTGCCATGGATCTTCTACCACAAGAGGTCTAATGGCAATGATGGGGACACACACAGAGTCCAGTGTTCCTACACCCAACTAAGGCTTTTGAGTAATGCAAGGTGAGATGAATTCCCCACCCCAAGATGAGCCCTGACACCTACCTCACTGCACAGGAGATGCCATGGGAGGAAGGACAAGCCAAAATGAGTGTGGACAGAGATGTTTCTGCTATAAGCTACTCCATCGTCTCCCAAAAGTAGTTGCTAACCCACTCACCTTGACTTGTTCTCAGCAGCTGTCAGTTGACCATTTCTCTGGCATTAAGTGACAGAACCAGGACTGTTTGTGTTGACATGGGCAAAATCCTGCTCTCCCTGGAGCTAGAACCAGTTCTGGGGCTGCCTAGGGCCAGCTGAGCATGAATGTGTTTGAGTAGGGAACAGCAGCCTCTCCCCCTATCCACAGGCTAGGAGAATTTTGGTCCAACTGCTCTATTGATACAGAAGAACAGTGATTATTTCATTACACACAAAATGGGCCCAGTGATTCAAAAGCTCCAGGTCTTTGTTGCAGCCTTTGATGCTGACTGTGTTTCTGTGTTTTTATGATGCACACGTAGACTGCAGATCAAAGGCTATTTCTAGGTCATTTTGCCTATAAGATTATTGAGGTTTCCTGCTAAATCACTGAGAACAGTGAAAATTTGCAGTGTTTTTATTATACTTGCACAGTCAGCACACAGCAATATTAGAAGGTCATTTTGGTTTCTTTGAGGTATTCAAACCCAAGCTGACATACCTTCTAAACCAAACTGTTCAACAAAAGTCAACTTATAAATCTCTTGAAAAGTCCCAGAGACCTTCCAAGCTGTCTGCTGACACCTTCTGCCTCTCTCTGACCCTCTTAAATCAAAGCATTTATCTAAAGTACAAAAGTTGGCAGTTTGCATTTAATAAAATTTGCTTGTCTTGTCAGTCTGCAGAACTCTTGTTCCCGCAGCCATTTCCTTGATGATGTGTTACAGAAATGCAATGGCCAGCAGCACTCACAGAAATAGATGCAAAAGGTGGCTTGATTAACTTTAAGTATGTTCATTCTTGAATACAAAATGAGAAAAAGAGGAAAGGGTTGTAAGGAGATGCTGCGTGTTCCAACTAGCAGAAGTTCTGTTTTGGGGGAACATTTTCTGCTCCTGATAACACACCACGGCACAACAACAACAACAACAAGGGACAACATTTTGCTTATTGATTGTATTTAACAATAATGCTGAAATAATTTCAAATTCCTGGGTGCAGTTCTGCTCATCAGTGAAGTTAAAGGTCTATTACACTTGCAACTTCAGTAAAAACCCTTCATGTAAATATGTGCTGCTTTGGCATCTCTGAAGCATTGCAGACTGAGGCCTCAGTCCTGTGTCCTTTCCCCATGGGGCTTTTTTTAACCCATCCACTTTAAGTGAACTACTTAAACTACTTTATGTAGAATGTAGAATGACTTCAGATTGTAATTTTGAGCAATGTGTTTTCTCACATGTCACATGCCATGTCCCCCTCTTCATAATGTAATATTAGTATTTAGTGCTGACTACCCCACCAGCCATCACAAAACAGCTTCCTGTTATGTTTGAAGGGTGTTGAAATTAATTGTTTGTATTTAGTTTTCCTCTTGTTTAGAAGAAAAAGATCTTTTCTGATATGCTGTAGAATATACATCAGACGAGGCAGTCCTGGTTAATGCTAAACAATATTCATTTGTTTACAAGCATTTGCTCTTCCCTGGACTGGAAGGGATCTGTGGAGCCTTCCTGGTGACCACAGGTGGCTGCACTGTCTGAAACACCCTCTGAGATTTTAGGCTGCTTCAGGGCTGTAGACCCTACTTGGAGAGGAAAGCCAACTGTGTTTGCACCAGTTTAGGCACCAAGCAAGATTAGCCAGGTTGGAGAGAGCATCAGGCTGCTGGTAGCAGCCTAAGATCACCAGTCTCTAAGATCACCAGATCACCAAATCAAACAAATTGATAAGGTGCTTCAGGACATGTTCTAAAAGCAGGAATGTAGGGGACTGTGTTTGGTGTGTGTGTGGTGGGTTGGGTTTTTTTGGGTTTGGTTTTTTTGGTTGTTTGGTTGGTTGGTTTTGTATGTTTGTTTGTTTTCTGGATTTTATTTGTTTGCTTTTATCTTCTAATGGTCGGGTATTTAGGTGGTTTTTGTTCTTCTAGGTATGGTTGGGCTCGGTGACCTAGGAGGTCCTTTCCAACCTAATGATTATTCTGTGATGGTGTGAACCCCCTCCTGGCCACTCCACAGAGGCCCTGCCCAGAGGAGGGCTGTGATGCTGGAGCAGCCTGCAGCCATTTGCCACCCTCTCTGCTCTGCAGAGCTTTTCTGAGGGTGGCTTCAAAACGGTAGTGTCTGGACTAAAGCTGTAAACCACACTGTGCAGCCTCAAACCCTGTGGGCTCAGTCTCAAACTCTTTGGGCTCAGCCTCCAGGGGGAAAGCGTGGGGGTTTCCTCTGGTACCAGAATGCTGTGTTAGCAGTCTCCGTGCCAGGCTGTGGTGTGGAGGGAGTGTGTGAAAATGGCCAGTGCCAGCTGGCTCACATGCCCTTGGGACTACTTTTTTCTTTTTAAATAATGTATGATATGAAAAATGGTATTAGCATAGTTTGGAGTAGCCCTGAGCTCCTTGATTTAGGGCTACTTGGAATAACTTCTGGAAATCACAGACAGCCCTCAGGAGTCTTGAATGCTGGGAGGCAGCAATCAGCTCCCTTGTATCATCATTTCTGTGCTGTTTTTTTCACTGGGAGATGCAGTCAGCCATGCTTAATGAGGCAGTTCCCATTGCAAAAGCTGCTCTGTCAGACCAGATTTCTGCTTGCAATTCACCCATGATGGCTGAACAGTCCAGCCACTGGCTTCAAGTTGGACTGATTTTAAGTTTAGCTGTATTTCCAAATCACCCCAATGTGTTATTTTAATATATAAGTATGTATGCGTAACTAGATCATATGTATAATGTAGGTATTATACCCAATAACACATGTCTTAGATGCATATAATGGTTGGTGGTTTATAAATATATGGAAGTTATTTTATATATACATATAATATGTCATAAAAATATATATTATGTTATATATAAAATATAAATATATTTAAAAGATGTTATTTCCACTGATGGTCTTACTGAAGAGTCAGTTACAGGCTTCTACAATGTGTCATGAAACAAAGTGCTGCTGACAAGGCATTGATTTCAAAATCAGATTCCTTTTTAATAATGGACACATTTTTGGTATTGATGGCATTGGGCTGTGCAGTGTCTACCAGAACCATGTTGTTATGGTTGCTTGCCAGATCACTGACCCTATTGTTTCTCCTACACCTCTGCATTACGTTCTTATGCAGTACTCAACTCCAAAGCAAAAGTTTCAACAGCACACAGAACCTTCTGTTCTTTCCACTTCTCTCTGTAACTTCAACTGCAATGCTCTTTATTTAGTTCACTGTAGCTGCTTCTCCATTAATTGACCATTTATAATCCAGTGGAACCAAAACAATGACCTGTGCATTAAAATGAGAGTAATGGAGTATCCCACCGACACAGAGTCAGCCCACCTTGAAAGCCCTGACATTACCACCACCCCACCGGATTAGAGGAGATGTGGTTTATATTAGTGACCTGAAGAAGGTTCATGCCCTCTGGGAGAAGGCAGTTCCCTGGAATGGCAGTGTGATTAATGGTTTATTTACAGCACTGACATCAAGGCTGTCAGGACTCTTCATCAGTCTTTGATGTAAAACACACTCAGAGGCCCTAGGTCATTCTTATCTGCTCAGAGAAGAGAAATCAGAAATGTGGAGCAGTTCAGTGTGGCCACTATTTTGGAACTAATATTTCTGACAATGGCAACAACAGGAAAAAATGACAAGGTCACTTCTACTTCACTGGCCTTACTAGTGAGCTGGTGTGACCACAGAGAGACCATGACTGCTCTTCCTTGGCTCGGGGGAGGGCAGCAAGAGAGCACTAGTGACAGGTAACATGGTGAGAACATACAGATGCCTACATCAAAACCACAGGACATTGTGAGGGGTATGTGCCTCAGTTCTGCACAAATAACAAACCAGGATGGATTTTTCATGGTCTTGGTGAAGTCGAGCTTAGACAGATAATTCTGGTGATTACTGTGTAGTCTTTAGCACTATCATGTATAGACATTTTCGATTTTTAATATTTTAATACTATTTAGAAAAGTCGTCTTCTGATTTTTTTTTTTTCCTTTTTCTTGCTGAATTGGCTAAGCATGGCCTGATTTTCCTTAGCTCTGTGTGCTGGTAAATCCCACGCAGCCTGCTGCTCTCATGGGCCAGCTGGTCAGTGAGATAATGTTGAGGCAGCGTCAGCTCTTTCCCTCAGCCCACTGATGGGAATGGGCTTGTTGACTCCCAGCACATTTGCATGGGCAGCCACCTCCTCCCCTGCCCAATCCAGCTCCTGCACTGCAGGGCTCTTGAAGGAAAGCTTTTGAGCTGAAGACTTTATACAGTACTGTGCCTGTGGTACTTTGGTTCTGCATTTCCTTCACAGGGGACTTGCTCAAATATTGCTAAGATGCCTGAGAAATTCTGCCCAGTTGAAATAATAACTGGATGCAAACCAGTTACCAAATCTGAGCCACATAAGACTGAAAATAATGCTGGTGGGGAAAAGAAAGCTGTGTTAGAGAGCCTCAGCTTCCCCAGAATTTCCCTCTCTTAAGAGGTCTGACACTCGTGCTATTGGCATGTTCCAACTCACTTGGCTTGCTGTGGGCTTCTTGCTATTTCCTGGTGCCTGAGTAGCACAACCCCATGAGATGGCTCTTTGCACATGATGGCCTGTCAGGCTGAGCTCCTTCTTACTGGGTTGAGATCTACAGATAGCAGTCTATGACTTGCAGAAATATGCATAGGATATGTGCCTGTGAATCAAAACAGTGATCTTAACAGGGCTCTGATTTGTTCAAACCCCTGTTAACAGGCTTGCTTGGCAGAGCTGGCTTCCCAGAGCACATTTTGCTGGGGCCCACTCCCTCCTTGGCTTCTTGTAGAGTACTGTATGGAAAACAGGGTATGCAGGGAAGACCAGCCAAAGCAAATGATTTCCATTAGAGCTAACAAGTCTTTAAACACAAGAGTGTAGCATGTAAGTGCAATAGGACCCAGAGATCTCTTGACATCTTGCTTATGGGAAGAAAAAGTCTCAGGATGTAGTAGGAACAAACTACCTAAATAAAGCAGTCAAGAACAAAATACAGAAGCAAAATAAAGTTTGCACATAATGAAAACAGAATTAAACAAAGCTACACTCTTCTATCCTAACTTTAATCCTCTAAAAGGTCTTTAGACATTGCTTCTAGCTCACATGTGAAGATCCTAACTGCCATTAGACAAATTGTTGATTTTATTTCCTGAAAATGCAAATTGCTAATGCTTCACATATTCATTATTTGACATTTCTTCTGTTTCCTAGGGGACCAATTTCATTCTTGATGTTTGACCTTTTTGCTGTTGGCAAGTTAAATAGATTTTTCTTTCATGGTTGGATGCCCCTTAGTCAAAACCTTATATGATGAAGATGAAATATGAGTGTAAAATCTTAGATGTCCACCTCTGGGTAAGCAGGTAAAGGGATCAGTACTCAAGCACTTCCACTACAGTACTGCTAAGGACCATGTACATGCATCAGTGAAAAATAAACCCCATCCTTTTGATGAAAAGATTTCACAAAAACACACAAATCCCACTTCCCCCACCCTGATTTTGCAAGAAGATGCAACATTACTTTCCAGTTTTACTCTAAAAGCTGTAGTATTCTCATGGCAAGTATTTCCAGTACAGTTCTTTGCACAGAATCCAAACCAGAAACACTGGAAAAGGCAGAAGAAAAAAATACATAGAAAACAAATCTTTGTTGATTACTTTCTCTGTTTCTCCCCCATTTCATGAAAGATTTGAGGTAACAAAAGTTTATGTGGCTGGTGAGTCACAACCAACAGCCATTATACTCAATACACACTATACATATAGTTTGGTATTTTCCAGCTCTCAGAGAAAGTTGCATAATTTTCTCATTTTCTAAAACTTTCCCAGACCACTCCCTTTGTAATATGTCTTAAAGGGCTTTTAGCCATTTTGTGGTCAAGGCTCTGTCCCCTGTGCAGCATGAAGTCCCAAAATACACTCCAGTAAACTTGGATCAAAGTTGGGCTACCCTCAAAAGCCCCCACTCCCTTTCTTCTCTCCTTCTCTCATCTCCATATGGGAACCCAAAAGCCTAAGTTATTAAATGTAGCAGCATTTGTTGGTGGTGATGAGCAGCTGCACCATAGAAATCAGCAAGGGAAACCTGGATTTTCTGGCACTTGACTTGGAAAATGACCTAGGCCTTCATCCTGTTCTCCCCCCAGAATTTCTGCCTTGCTGTTGCTACCTGAGGCTCACCCCTTTCCATGATCATCTGGTGGTTCCCTCCATGCCAGCCAGAGAAACCCCCCTGCTCCTCTGCTGCCTGCCTGCCTAGGGGCTGGAGGGGACAGCTGCAGTCAGAGCTGCTCAGGGGATGTCTCCTCCAGTCCTTCAAAGTGCTCTGGCTGAGGAGCCAGTGAGCACTAGGAACCCTTCAGGCACCAGCAGGCCAGCTAGCAACCCAGTATCTCTGTCCTTTGAGTGCAGTGACAGAGCATCCAGAGCTGCTCTGGGCTGTTGACAGCCAGATCAGGCTAAGGAGTTCCCTGTTTTCAGTCCTTCCTGCCTGCAGTGCCCCAGTGTAAAGCAGACACTGTCCCCCCTCACTGGGAGAGCTCCAGGCTCCTTCCAGGCAGAAACAGGTGATGTACCTGCATGGTTTAGCTGACCAGCAGCTGAAGAGTTACAATGCAGCTTTGCCACAAGCTCTGTTTTAGGTAGAGCTCAATAAATCGGCAGCAGCTGAATCAGATCTGCTTCCCGGATCCTCTCCTTGAGGGAAAGGCAGCACTGCCAGCTTCCTGCATGACACACAGGAGGACCTACCTGTTTGCTGGTCCTGCTTGTCCTGGAGCCAGCTTCCCACCCACCCTGACTACAGAAGATGATGGGGAGTCTTTAACCAGAGTCAGTGCAGAGCAGGAGCAGGGACCATAGGCCCTTTTACTCATCAGCATAGGCTAATGGGGTGGGTCAAAGCTTGTTTCTAAAGCCTCATTTCTGCTGCAGGAGTTGCAGCCTGAGTCAACTGCTTTGCCTCTGTGCTCCCCGTTAAGCAGAGTGTCACATTTCTATTCTGTCTGCTGCACACAGTCTCTAAAGTCACATCTTGTGGCTGACATAACCTGCTTTGCATCGCACAGAGTTCTTGCTCCATTGCAGGGTCTGACAGTCCTTACATCGTATGTAACAGTTCTTCAGGGCCAAATTTTTCTAGTTTAAAACAGCAGATGTGTGTGCTTGCAGTCTTTTTGGAGCTGTTTTAAAAACCAGCTACAATCAATCTACTTTCAAAGCTGGCTGGCTAGCTAATACTTCCTTGCTGAAGGGGGAATGTTTTCTTAACTATCCCCAGGAATGGCTCGTCATTTTTTCTGTGCTCCATCTATGAAACATTACTTTAATTCCTATTGAAAATCTACTGCCAGATTAATTTCTTGCTGTGATTATGTTCTCTAAAAGTTTCTGCATCCAGCTTAAAAGTTAACGTTTAATAGTCAGGCTTTGACAAATGCACTAATTCGTGTTTGCAAGAAGGTGTTGCAACTTTTAAATTCTGTAGGTATTTTGGTTATCAAATGCCTGTGGGTTTGGATGAGGTGCCTGAAACATAGCTAAATTAAAATCTAAATGGATATATAACACTGACAAACTAAAAAGCAGAACAGCCACAATACTCCAGGTACAATATCCTTTAAAGAGTCATAACAGGCTTCTCTGAAGAACCCAAGTGTGGAAGGGGTATAAAGCTGCTCTATCAGTTAAGGACAAAAATTCCATTGATTTAGCTGGGAACAACATCAAAGCCAAGAAACAATATCTGATAACAAAGCAAATGGGAACCTTCTTGCACTGGGAGAAACCAGAAATTGTGTTGTACTGTTTTGTCGTGCATGAAGTTTTGTTTGACAAGAACTGAGTGTGAGGCAACCAGTTGTGTTCCCTGCTCACAGAAAGAAGCAGTGTTGACACTGAAGTTTTTACCACACTTTGGAGTTGCTTCTCCTTCTGTCAAAGTAGAAACACAACAGTGTTAGCTAAATTAATGTATGTTTTTTTGCAGCCCAGACTGCAGAAGTGGTTTTCACAGAATCACAGTAAGGTGCTGTACCAAGTATCCTGTCTCACATACCCACTGGTTTTGTGTGAAAACACAAAGTTTATGCTTTGGGTGATCACCAAAGTGAGTGTGGCTCTGACCAGAGCTTGTGCACAAGAGGAAGCTTGTGGTGGTGCAGCAGGCGTGTCCTGGGCAGCATGGTGGCACAGCCTGCTGAGGGAACCTAGCTGTCCTACACAAGATCCCTGCTCTGAAGGCGTGGGGCTTGAAGATACAAGCACCCAACATCTGCATTCAAAGTCTTGTCCTCTGTCTTCACACACTTCTGCTTTGGTCTATTTGTGTCACAGGATTTAATTTAAAACCAGTTTTACTCACATAAATGCTGATATGACTCAAGGGAACTGGGCTTTACTGGAAATGGGTAAAGCACAGCTAAAGGAAAAATGTCTCATCAGAGCACGTTAGCAAGCCCTGAGTCAGCATAGCACAACAATGTAATCAAGAACATCTCCTGTTTACTTCAGTGTGATGAATATCAATCATCTGTTCTTCATTAAATGGTTAGATCCTTGATAATAGGAAATTTCCTGGAGTTATATTTGGAAATTCCATCCATCTCTCAAGAATTTACCTGCTGGCTCTTCACCTTGTACTGCAACAGTGATGGCTTTGGCACTGGGGTGCCCAGTGATGGGCTGGTCCAGATGGAGGTGCTGGGTAGTAAGGAATGCCCAGAGGCAATTAAGAACTGAAAATTAATTGTTTTTTATTTTAGCTTAGATCTACAGGCCATATGTGAGATAAAATAATGCTGGAGGTATAACAGTGTTCCTGGTTATACTAAACTTTCAAAGGAACCTCTTAGCCTTTTGCAGATTAGGCCCTGGTCTTTGACATGGAAACAATTACTACTTGAATATGGTCTCTTTTTCACTGTCACCCTTGCCTCTTAGCAGACTAATGATGACAAAAAGATTAATGGATTAAACATGGGCAGGGATAAGCCTATTACACTAAAGCCCTTTAAAATAAATCCATAGCTTGTAAAGGAAGAGATCACCTGAAATACAAGCCTCAGAGAATATCTACAGGGTGCTGTGACCATCCCTACACCACGTCTGATGTTGTAGGCACAACCAGACTGGCCATACCAGCTCTGTCACACAGGCCATGGCCAAAGCTGGACACTGGGGCCAAGGGTGAGCTTCTTGCTACCTCACCACTACTCAAGCCATGCCCTGTGTGGCTGGTTTTAGCATTGGGAATGATGTGTTCTCAAGTGTCTTTACTGTACTCAGTTTCCCTTGACTTCCCAGAGGTTTCTTCTGCAATTCATGGTCTGGGCTCAGCCCCTGAAGTCACTGGCCCAGAAGCTGTCACCAGTGTTAGACTGCCTGGTGGAGTCTGACATTTCCTGCAGCTCCACAGTGTCTCTCAGCATTTTCTTAAGAAGTTTTGAAGAATGTTTCACAAACAATTGGCCTAGCATGCTGGAAAAAATACCCATCTTGTTTGTCTAGGTTCCAAATTATTTACCACAACTGGTCATTTTCAAATATAGTGTACACAGCATTTGAACAGTTTATTTAGCAATTTAAGGGTTATCTTTAGAGCTTTTTAAGCATTCTGTGAACTTTTTTTTTTTTTAATTATTATTTCATATATAAAATTTAAATGGAGAGGGGGATGAGAGAGCCTGACCCTCAAAGCAAGGCCAAGGAAACAACTGTCTTGAATTCAAGAGCTGACACTACCTTTCTGCTCCAAAGCACACACTGCCTTAGAGGACCTGCACCTGGGGCTTGTATCCTCTGGAAGTGGCAAAAATGGGAGTCAGTAGAGATCTGGTCTCTTTGAAGCCAACTTTGCACATGCTTGTGCTGGAGCCAAAGGGATTGCCTACACAGCAGAGTGTTGCTCTGCCCTTTGCAGCTACAGCCAGGTAGCTGAAGCTGCATGTCTCCAGTTTTATGTTGTCTGTTAAACTTGCAGTGGCAGATAAGCCTTCTAAAAGTCTCATACCACAGTTTGGCAAATCAGCAGCAGTTAACCCAATCCATCAAGATTTTCACAAGTCAGACTTTCAGCTTGACCTCAGTCCTGCAAGACCCGACCATTTCGAAAAATACAAGTATTTAGAAGATTTTATCTTACATATGGGGAATATAATAGTGGACCCAAGTGGAGGCAGCATGAGCAAACTCTGCACAGCTCCCAGGGCAGGGTGTTCAGCCCACTCACCTGATTATATGGCAGTTATCTGACTTCAGCTGATTGCAAATTATAGTCATTGATCTCCTGTAACATGATGGCTCTGTAGACAGTAGGTCTTTCAATACTGGAAAACCAGATGAACCAATTAGCTGCAAATAAGATACAGACCAAGATAAACTCACTTCAGGAAAATCACTTTGATGTCAAAGGCAAACTAAAAGAGCCCAACAAGCAGGCTAAACAAAATAAAATTAAAATAACTGATCCTAGCATGAAAAACAGAGTCCTTGGGAAAGTACAGAGGCTCTTGAAGCCTTAAATCAACCAAGAGCTAACTCAGGCTTCAAGTGAATTTGACCATCTCTGGTGTTATGTTTTCACATGAAGGGAGCTTGATTTTTAGAGATGCTTTCCCATCTTTTCAGAAAAATTCTGCTTCTTGAAGCATGGTCAGGTGGCAAAACCCTCACACTGAAATTAAAACATTCCCGATGTCGAATATGCTCCTATTTAAATAAATAATATCAAAATTTATACTTAAAAATTGAAAGAACCTTGCTCTTTTGGACAGTGTTTACATTGCACAGATTTGACTGATGAACCAGAATCTGACTGATGGTTCAAAAATGCTCACCATATGTCCCTGCTCTGTATTCCAGGAGACTGGATAAACATACAATTCTTTCTTGAAATGAAAGAAGATTTTATAAGAGCCATGTACATGAACCACTCTACTTTGTGAATTAAAAGAGATTTTATCTCCACAGACATTCTAATTTTTAAAAGGATGAAATCTTTTCATTTAGTTAAGGGCATATAGGACACTTTGTTTGTTTCACTTTAGCCACAATTGTCTTTAGGTTCTGAAAAAAACCAAAAAAATTATTCTTGCCTGAGAATGTTTTCCTGTCTACCTTTTCCCTCAAATTTTTCAGGACAAACTACACGATGTAAATAATATCAACAATTTCAAGTCACTGTAAAAAACAACAACAAAAGTGTTTTGTCTTTCTGCACTAGCAGTGTAAAACTTTAGACACGGGCAGGAGCACACAGGGTCTCTGAAGGGTGTAAGGTCATTTGTTAGGTTTTTTTAAATCCATTCTCTCTTCATTTCAAGTGACCACTGGAATGTTGTGAGCATTTGGAAACCACTGCTTTTGCCTTGAAGGTATGTTAAATCTCTGCTGTGGAGAATGACCATAGTGCTTTCAATTCTCACTGACCATCAACATTTCCAGATGTGCAAGGAGGACTCTATTTCTTTCTCAAAGCTCCTTTTCAACACACAGCCAGCCAGCAATGCAGCTCAGAACATATGGAAAAGGCACCAAGTGTCTGACCTTCTGCTGGAAGAGACCTTTACTTGAGATTTGTCCAGTGTGTATCTTACATAGAAACTAGTGCTAAGTATACAAAGCAAAACCACATTTTTGGCTTTAGTGAAACAAATTGCAGCCCCTGACACACCAAAAGAATGCAAGCTATAGAAAAAAGAAAAAAAAAAAAAAGAATGCATCCAAAGTAAAAGAAATCCAACATGCTTAAACCAAAGCCTTCCCAAATGTTGTGTTTAAATTAAAATATCAAAGGAATTTGATAAATATCCTTTGATAAATACAGCATTTTACTCAAAATGCTCTGTACAAGTCTCTTGCTTAATGTAAATTTACAGTAATATTTATTTTAATTATTTTTAATTATTGTTCATTATTTAGTAGAAAACTAGATGGAATATTATTTCTGTTTGAGAATACAGAGCCCTCACACAAATTTAATTACACACATGTGAAGTGGTACACATTATATGTATTTACTCTATTACACATGTAATGCAACCTCTAACACCATGTTTCCTCCTTCAAAACAAGAGTCCTTTGTTCTTTGTCTCTTTTCCCCTCTCCACATAACAAAACAATATACCTTTAAAAGAGAAAAAAAGTAATGAGCAAACAAAAACCTAAAGATTGATTTAGTGTTGTAATGCTACAGCAGTAAATGAAGACTCAGGAAATGTCCTATTCCAAATGTATAGCTAATAACAGAGACTTAAGGCACTGTTATAAAATATAAACTATTCACCAATTCTTTGCTGGGCTGTACTCCAGGGAAACTGTATTTGGATTTGCAGAATTCTAGGGCTGACAGAAACATAAATAGAGTAGATGTCTGTATTGGAAGAAGATTTTGCTTTTCCACATTGAAATCATCTCAGAGAATTTTTAAATCTAAGAGTGGGTAATTCTTTCTATTGCCAGGTATGATAAATATATCCTCTCAGAAGAGCATTTGAGCCATTTCTGGTTTGAAACAGCAATAGCAGAATTGACAACTGTATGAATTATAATGAAAATACAGGATGCTCAGCTAGTGCTGGCCCTTTAAGGTTTCCCTGCCAAGTGTGATGCCTGTATCCATCCAAATATTGTTTGATTCTCCAGTGTGTGACATATTTTGGTTCATTCTGTGGCATAATTTGGCTGTAGAGCTTAGGAAGTACAAGGTGGTTACACAGCTCTTTGCAGTTATTGCTCTTGCTGCCAGTAAAATGCTCTGGATCCTGCCACAGGCTCAATCTTTTAGAGAAATTTGGAACAAATGTATTTAAAACTCTAAGAAGCTATTTTTACATTAGAAAAAGGTGTAAAAAGAACCAATTATATTCGTTTATCTGGATCAGTTTATAGGACTGGACATTTGGCAGCTGTATAGCATTTTCCCTGTTGATAACTGTCCCACTTGGCATTATACCCCACTGAAATATATTCTGCTTTCCTACCACGGGTGTTATGCTTACATATTTTTGTCTCACTTTGACAAATTCATCACTTGGTGAATGAAAATGTGAAATCATTCAAACACAGTGACTGAAAGAGGGATCATGAAAAGTACTAACTGCATTTCCATTTTAATGTTTCAGCCGTTCCAAATTCCTACATCTTGTAAAACCCTCCTGGATATTTTCACTCTTCAACCAATGTACAGAGAAACTCTCCCTCTGTCCTCAGGATGCTAGCTCAGGCAGGAGCTGATGTCCTTGTTTCTCTTGAGTTCAGTATGGGATTTGTCCTCAAAGAAAGGTTCCTTGTAGAGGCATGTCAAACAATTAATAAAAGCTGTGTCCTGAGGGCACTTGGTGAAGGGTGACAAAGGCAGATGTAACTACAGGGTAGTTGAGAGATGCACTTTTGCACAAAGAGCTGCCAAGAAAGTGAGAAAGGGGCCAGAAAAAATCCAGGGGGACTTCAACTGCCAGGACCAGCAAAACAGGGATGTGTTGGTATGGATTTAAAAAGGCCAAAGGCCAAAACCAAGAGGTAGATATTCTGTGTGGCTATAGAGGCTACTGAGTTCATTCACATCTATAGGGAAGGGACAGAATAAGTTTTGTTTCAGGCAGCTTTTTATTGTACAATAACAAGTTACAAAATATTCTAGAATAGGTGATGTCCAGGGGTGTCTGTAAATGATTCTGCAGGGGAGTGGCAGGCTATAATGCTATGGCTTCATACATATACATCTCAGGCTGCAAAATCTGTCTGAAATGGATCCTTTCATTACACCTTGTTGGTTATTTAGGTGACTTCTCTTTACAGTTGAAAAATGAAGAGGATGTAAAAATAGCAGTATGCCATGGAAAACACTAGGGATTGCTTTTATGTGTCCAAGACAAGATATATATGTCCTTTGGAACCATTTAGTATCTGCTGAAGTAATTATCTGGGTGGAGGGAGAGTGCTTGGGGATGAAAGGATTCAGGTCCTTGGCCACGCAGCCCTGCATTGGGTAGTGAGCAGTCACAACCCTCTGCAAAGGGCTTTCCTGCTAGTCCTTTCTGATTTAAAACATTAAACTCTGACACGAGATCTGTTTGGTATCACTGCACATAGGCATTGACATCTTCCCTGTCAATATTTTCAGGAATTCAGCTACTTGCTAGAGAGAGCAACTGCCTGATGTTGGAAGAAAGCCCATAATTAATGGAAGAAAGCTCATGGGTTTACACAAAAA
Source organism: Ceyx melanurus (assembly GCA_024611195.1). Classification (NCBI taxonomy): domain Eukaryota; kingdom Metazoa; phylum Chordata; class Aves; order Coraciiformes; family Alcedinidae; genus Ceyx; species Ceyx melanurus. Next base: position 20 of record JANHGL010009629.1, on the reverse strand, counting down.
CAATTTGATATGTGACTGAG
>JANHGL010009627.1:18969-42497 GCA_024611195.1 Ceyx melanurus | reverse complement strand
GGAGGGGGGGGGGTGGGGGCGGGTGGCGAAGGGGGGGGAGAGGGGGTCGCGGGGGCAGGCGAGAGGAAAGCGGAGCTCCGGCAGGCAACGAGGCGGCTGCAGCGGCTCCTCCTGAGAACGCGACAGGACCGGGGGGAGCGGCGGGAGGTGCTCGGCGCACAGAAGCCCCGCTGCGCCCGCCAACCGGCGGCAGGGAGGAGCGGCAGCAGCCCCGCAGCGAGCGCTGGGGAAGCGGACACAACCGGTTCCCACCGCCTCCCGTACTCACAGCCGTCCCGGAGTTCCTCGCCACCGGACCCGAGGATGCGGCAAGCTCCGCCCGCGGGGCGGGACGAGCCGAACCGCACCCGGAGACGAAGCGCTAGGGGCGAAGCTCTGCGAGTAGCTAGGGCGACGCCTCCAGCATCGCGGGGTTTCTTCCCGGCGCCACGGCGCGGAGAAGAGCTCGAGCCCCGCCCAGGCGCTGCGGCCATGCGGGGAGGGCTCCGCGCTGACGGCCCGGGCCGCTGCTGGAGATGCCGCCGCCTCCGCGTTTGCGGCTGAGTGCTGCCGCCCCACTGCATCCCGGGCCAGGGCGCTGCCCTTGGCCGTCCGTGAATCCCCGGTGCAGTTTCTGCCTCCCTGCGCTTCCCTCCCACCTGCCTCCTCTTCCCCAGGGTTGGAAATTCTGCGATGAAGTGGCTGCGGGCCGGGGCTGCTGACGGCAGTCGGCCGGCACAGCCGGGGTGGCCGTGCGAGTGGTTGGCTGCGGGCCGAGGGACGGGACAGCTGGTTTCACGTGGTTACTTCCCATCAAATACTACAGCTAGCTTAATTTGCCTACTGGCCACTGCCTGACGGTGATATTTTATGACAACCGAAAAGGAAATTTTTGTGACAACCTCTCAAATCTGCCTGATCGCCCACAGTCGGAAATGTGGAGGGTCGGTGGCCTGTGTACAAAATCCACGGGAAGGAGCGGGCCCTGCACGTGTCTGCCGGTGTGTCTGCAGCTTTAGAGGTGGTACTGTTGTGACCCTGCACGGTCACTGCTCCGAAAGGGAGCTTCCAAGCCAAAGTTCCCAATTCAGGAACCTTGAGCAGCAGCACTGTGGAAAATAAGAAATGTGGTAAATGGAGCACTGGGAACAGGCTCATGAACTGCAGTATGAAATAATGAGCTCTGTGACTATCTCAGATCTCTGAAAAAATGCAACACCACAATTAAACAGCTTGCTTCTTTATGATACCACAGGAGCAATCCATTGAGAAATAGGTGAGTCTGCAGAAACACAAGGAGTAGTCATTTAAGATAACAAACTCCAAACAAACCTTTGAACCATGCCACAGGTTAGGTACTCGTGGTTTGAAGAGGGAGCATTTGAGGCTGCAGTCACAAGTGTCATCACCAGATCCTAGTGGAGTGACACCTGGTCTTTGGAACAAAGGGAAGGTGAAAGTTGCATGTACTTAAATGAACCTCTGACTTTAGCTATATGTAGCTAATGCATGTAGCTAGAGCAGAATACATTTATTCCACTCAATTTAACTGTGTACATGATCCAAAACTTCCAATTAATTTAATCAGGTTTTAAACCATCAGCCCTTTCTGATTCCCCCAGGTAGAATTAATTATATATTAATGAATTAATGATAATTTATGAATTAATGATGGATTTCCCTTCTGGGGTTGCACCTATTTACACAAATTTGAACAAATACCCTGAGTGGAACTAAAGTACATATCTGCATTTGTGGTAATTTCCTTTTTATGGTCTAATTCAACAAACAAACCGAAAAAACCTCCCCCACACACACAAAAAAGCAAGCAGCTCAATTCTTTGAGCCTCATCCTGAGGAAAAAGCACCCACACATCCTCAGGAGGTCTCTTTTTAGCATCAGCAATGAGCTTCAGAATTGTTAGCTCCAGTAATGATCTTCCACAGCAGCCAGTAATAGCTCATAAGCTGTCGTGTTTTTCCAGGGAGTGGCAGCATGTGATTCATTTCAAATCCAAGTGTCTGCCGAAGCTCATTTTGAGAAATCCAGATGGGAAGTTCCCTGAACCATGTTACCATGGAAATATTCTTGAGGGAGTGAGGACACAAATAAAACCAGTGAAACTTGCAAGTAATTTTAAGGGCATTATCAGCTGTTGTGTGCCCACCAGTAGAGAGTGCCCACACTGGGAATATTTCAATCTTTTCAAGAAAATCTTCCAGCAGATATGTCAGATAGTTTTCAGATGCTTCTCATGAATTAGAAGACACAGAAGCATGGGTCTGTGTGTTAGCAAACAATTTTGGGACTCTGCAGCAATTAATTTAAGAGACTTTAGACTGTTATCAACACTATCTACTTACAGGAGAATTTTAGGATTGAACACCCACCTCGAACCTTCAGTCTTTGTGGAAATGCCCTTCAGGTGTAATGTACAGGCAAAATGCACAACACAGAGTTACTTCATGACTGACTGGGATGACCACAAAACATTGAATCATAGTGGCCTGTGCTGGGATCTGCCTGCCATACACTCCCTCTACCAAGCAGAAGCATGAAGTCCATCACTTCTGCATTAGAAGATCGTTTTGCATTAGTCCTGAAGGAGAAAATTCTCTCACAGAAAGGAGAAGCCCAGAAACTTTTGCCTCTGAGTCAAACTGCTTTTGGTACAGGACAGGATTTGGTTACTTCCTTTAAATAAATGAGACGATTGACATGAGAATTTCATAGTCACAAGTTTAAAAATGCATGTATTGAGTAATAACACAATTTCTGAAAGGAAAAAAAAAAACCAACCAAAAACCCTAAAGCAATAGTTGTATGCTCTTTGAACACCTCTCTCTGAAATTCCTCAGATGTGCTATTAAGCCAAGAACTGACTAAGCAGGCCACCACAAGATGTCAGCATTGCAGAATGGTTATTCCTACCAGATACCTACCAGAAAAAGGCTTTGCATCCTATAAGCATTTGGCGTTGTTTCTTGGGGGTTTTTTTCCCGTTTTTTGGGGGGTAAAATGGCATTATGGAGTTAAATCCAGTTGGTGACTGGATATTTTGCTTGATATCTTTATGAATGATCTTGACAAGGAGATTGAGAGCACCCTCAGTAAGTCTGCAGATGACACCAAGTTAGATGAGAGTGTTGTCAAAGGCTCACCAGAGGTGCCTGGACAATGGGTTGAGGCCTGTTGCTTCTCTGCCAGTTGCCGGAGGAGGAGAAAGAGTAAGGAAGAGACAATTTTCTTCACCAAGATGCCAAGAAGCCTTTATTTATTAATTTACAGCTCTTTTTATACCCTTTTAACCTCAAGGTAATTGGACAAGAAACCAGCCACGCCTTGGGGTGATTGGCTGGGGTGCCACAGCACCCATAATCAAAACAGCTTTCTACTGTTTTACAAACAAATGCCAGCAAGGTCACAGCTGGTGTGAGTCTTTGCGATCCCATAAGAAGGAAAATTCCAGGCAGTAGTTATTTTAGCATCCACAGAGGCCAATCATATGGGCTTCAGCAAGGCCAACTGCCAAGTACTGTGCTTCAGTCACAACTACCCCAGGCAATGCTACAGGCTAGGGGAGCAGCAGCTGGAAAGCTGTCCAGCAGAAAGGGACCTGGGTGTGCTGATCAACACCTGGCCTAACATGAGCTAGCAGTGTGCCCAGGTGCCCAAGAAGGCCAATAGCATCCTGGCCTGCAACAGCAATAGTGTGGCCAGCAGGACTAGAGAGTGATTGTCCCCCTGTACTCGGCACTGGTTAAGTCCTCACCTTGAGTACTGTGTTCAGTTTTGAGCTCTGCAGTGTAAAGAAGACACTGAGGCACTGGAGAGGGGCCAGAGAAGGACAGCGAAGCTGGTGAAGGGGTCTTGAGAATAAATCTTATGAGGAGTGGCTGAGGGAGCTGGAGTTGCTTAGTCTGGAGAAAAAGAGGCTGAAGGGAGACTGTATCACTCTCTACAGCTACCTGATAGGACGTTGTAGAGAAGTGGGTGTTGATTTCTTCTAACAAGTCACAACTAATAGGACAAGAAGAAATGGCATTAAGTTGTGCCAGGGGAGGTTTAGGTCGGACATTAGGAAAAACTTACATAGTGAGCTAAGGATGTATCCAGCCTGGCTTAAAAGTAGTCACTGACATTCAGCCTGTACACTGATATGTCAGGAGCTTGTCCAAAGCTCCCTGTTGCTGCATGCTAGGTTTTTTTTCCAAACCCTCACACTGGCTGGAGAAGGGTATGCTGGCTTCAGTTCTGGGGAGGAAAGTAAAACTACTTTAGGCTTCTATGTAGAAAAAAAGCTACTTAGGGTAGAAAATATTTTTAAAGGTGGCCAGCAACATAAACCAAATCACCAGCAAAAGAATGGACTTCACCTCCCCCATTTGCAGGAATAAAAGATCTGAGCAGCACTGAGTTTCTTTATTTCAAATTGACTAACCAGCCTCATTTGTATTTCACATTAAAATTCATCTCCTTTTTTGATGGAATGCTCTTTAATTTTTGCATATACCATTCAGTCCTCCAAGACATTTCCTGTTGCAAACAACAGCTTTCTTGCTGTCCTGCTGGTACAGCTGTCACCAGCCCTGCCACAGTGCCAGCAGCTAGGGACAAACAGCAAACAGCACGTTACTGTGTCCTGCCCAGGGGAGACCAGGGGGTAGGTGCAGTAGGGTCTGCCCAAGTTCAGAGCGACCAGAAAGCCATTCTGCTGCATTTCCCTACCCAGCTATGTGAGTTTCTGTCCATTTGACTCGACAGGGGTGATGGGAAGGTCTTTAGCCATGTGAAGATTGTGCCCTTGCGATGAGTTTGGTCATTCTTTAGAGGTGATCTTCTATTGGTAGGTTCAGCTCTGCTACCTTTAGGGACCAATAGGAGAGAAAAAATATATATTTAACATGTGATTCTTTTAGTGCCTTGGAAGGACAACTGGAGAGTGCCACAGAGAGGGGGGAGGAGGCAGATGCGTTCAGTGGAACTCACTGTAGCTGGTTTGCTGTCAGACAGATCTTGGTTCCTTGAGTACTGATGTTGGCATGGGGGGGAGTAGGACTCTAGTTGCCTTTCTGTAGTGTGTGTTGTGGCAGGGGGCTGCCCTGTGTCACTGTAATAGCTCTCTTATCCCCATGGGGACACTGTTTTAGGGTACCTGTAACCTAAAGATTTGCCTATGAAAATCTTGTACTTATTTGATTACTTTCCCTTGAGTTAGAAAGGGTAGGCTGGGGTCATGACTAATAGATTGTAGTTACCCGAGGAGTCCATAATGCTGTCTCTAACAACACTACGGAGAACAGTTGCATGAAGCTGCATGAACTAAGTGCTTCTAACATTAGACAGCAGCCACAGACCTTTATTTCTTTTACCATAATGATAAATGAAGACTTACAAATAGATAACGTTTCTTGCATATCTTAAAAGTCTTTTTCCATAATAGTATATTATGAACCATCTGGTCTCATTAACATTTTATCAAAAACCATCTGGCTGCTATATTGTTCAAGCTATTCAGTAGCAGAACTTCCTCATAAATTAGCCAAAAGGAATGTCTACCAAACTATTGTGGAGGAACCCCAAACATTTATGTAGGTCCTATATAAAGAATTTTTTTTAAAGCATATTATTCCATATTAAAAAGTCTAAAAAAAAAAGCATTATGAATAAAATCTGAAATTAAGTTTATTCTCTATGCTTAATTTTTCTTCTTTTTTTTTTACATCTTCATTTCTTGACCAGCTGGAAAAGAACTTACAAAGTCAAATAATGAACTGTAATAAATCAACAAAACTGTAGGATTATTTTATTCCATAAGATATTGCAAACAGAACATACCTGTCACTGAGCCTCCAAAAAATTAGGCCTTTCTTTTATCTCCGTGCACATACAACTTCAGACTGTAAACACTCTGGCAGGGTTCTTTAAAATGTAACTACAGCACATGGCACTGTTTAAAGTGCAGTGCCTAGTAGGATGGTAGTACTAGTTTCAAGTGATTGTAAGTTATTACACAATATGCATTGCTTTTATAAATTGTACTTCCACTCATAATTGTTCTACTGTTACATTTCCAGATCAATGAAAAATTTGATTCCAGAATTAGTGTTCATATTGATTTTGTTATTTATAGACAACCTTAAATTTACAGCAACTAGAAGAACTAAGGAAAGCACCTCTAAAGAATACATAAAAAGTTTAGAACAAAACTGGCAAATCAAGAGGAGTTAAATGATCTGTGGGGAAGAGCCTGTGACTGAAGCTGCCCATAGAGAGGAAAGCTGATTGTGAGGAACAGTTTTCTTTGATCAGCTCCCCAGGTTAATTTTGGTTCACACAATTCCTCTTGCATGCTCTGAATGGATGTGTATCCACCAGCACCATCAACCACACTCACTACCCAGCTGTAGGAGTAAAGGATTTGGGCAGAATTTCCCAAAGACTTTGCAGTCTGCAATCGCAGTTCCTCACGAGGCAGCTGACCAGACGGTGTTTGTGACGTTGAACTGGAGCATGACTGTGGTCAAACCTTGCAAAATGTTCAGAATTGAACATTAATATTTCACTGAGCAACATCAGATGCGTGTTTTCATCTAATACATTTGTAGCAATAGATTTATTATGATTTAAACAAAATTTTGGGTTTTTTTGTTTCCTTTGTTTTATTTTGCAAGTCTTTAACCCCTCCCCTCACTACCTGTTAATTGTAAGCTCAATCTCTCTTTCAGAAGTGAACACCTCGACTTCCTGTTCTAGGACAATCTGAAGGGACTTACTCCAGAACAACAAAGTAAATGCATTTCTAAGTGTACACAAAGGCAGAAATCAATTATTTTGTTTAGAGATCTTTGAAGCAGGCCATGGTTCACAGAAGTAGCACATGCACTGAGAAAAGGATCACAAATGGCAAAGCTCCAAAGGGTACTGAGGAGCTGTGAGGCTACTATAGCATTCCAGGGTCCCTGCAGCTGGAGCTTCCCAGGGACATCTGCACTTTCTGCTGTGGTCTGCACACCACGAGGGAGGACAAAAGGAAAAATCCCACCCCATTTCACACAGGGCTGATAGTTCAGCCTCACTGGGTACCAAGGCCCCATGTGTCTTCTGAAAGACATCCAGCTTGCAAGGGCCACCTCCTAGCTCAGCATGCAAAGGGATTTCTTCTCAATGTCTTACAGACACAGGGGTAAGAACATGGGTGGGTTTTTCCCAGCAAAGGGAAGCAGGATGAAAAGAACAGTTATTTTTGAAAGAAGGAGTGTTGGCAAGCAGATGGAAACTCTGTGAGCTGCTAATTGCATGGGAGCTCCTTTTATATTATGAAACAACATTGCCCAAAAAGACAGCAAGGTGCCATAAAGGAGGTACTGTGGGTCAAAACAGATTGGTAGGTGTAAAAGGTTGCAGCTGTCCTTCTGAACAGAGGGGGACATTAGTGGCTTCCTGCAGACTTGTACTGGTGGTGGCTAGGGCTAGAGTCACACAGCTCCAGGTTACTGACACTGTTATATTGCAGTTACACATACAGACCAGGTCTTCACTATGCTAGAAAAAAAACCTCCTGCATTAAATAAACTGCCTGTTCTCTGCCAATTAGAAATTTATTTTAACTGCTCTATCATAGGACTGAAACTGGTGTCCTTGCTCCTTGTACTGCCCCTGTTTGTCTGAGTGATGCATCGATTTGGGTAAGTAGCATCTGTAAGGAGTGATGTACAGAACCTTGGGTGGATGGCTGCCTTATTGCCAGTACTACCCCCTCTGCAAATGTGAGACCGGAGTGCACTTCCTCCTACAGAACTGGTCAGTCAGCTTGAGCTGAAGCTTCATTGGTTCTGCTTAGTTGGTTCTTCCACACTTACTGTCCAGCCTCACCACTGCCAACACAGCATGCTGCAAGCAATGCCGGGGGAAAAGCCAAGGAAAACCAGCTGTGTCCCATGAGGAAGGCAAAGGAAACAATGAACAACCAGACCTGGGAAAGCATAAACTGCACTCATTCTTTTGGCTAGGACATCATGCCTGCACACTTCAATACTGAGAATCTTGTTTCAACAGTTAGTCTTTCCTCCCATCGTTTCAAACAGTTTCTGTTGGTATCAAGACCAAAGCATTCACATGAACATCAGGTTTAGGAAACTCTGCAGCTAGATAAAATACAGTGGAGCTCCTACTGTGGCCTTTCTTGAGGCGTGTTAACATCCAGATATCTATTCCAGTTTCCAATATTCACAAAAGGTGAGAATATAATATCCTTGAGTTCTCTGCTCTCCAGCAACTGACCAAAGTTTTACTAACTCTCCAAAATGAAAGTGAGCAGGTTAAGGATGGCAACTACAGCACACAGAAAAAGTCAAGCTTGCTCTAACTGATCTACTTGCAGTGCTCTTAGGTAAAATCCTCAGTAGATTTTTTTCCCATGAAAGAACTTAAGAATTTGGTGTATTTTTGAAATACACCAAAAATTTTGAAATTCATAAGAAAATTTATTTTCCCATCCAAAAAAACCTATATAGCTATGATAGCTTTAGTTGCTTTCACAAAATGTGTTACACTGACTGAAGGGCAAGTAACAAACAATGAATACAAGTATGATGATATCTTGACTTCACCTTCAGTCTGTCAATGGATTAAATAATAACAAACCTAAGAGCGAACAAAACAATTCTCTCTCAGCTATTAGACAGGTTCTCATCTTTGACAAATCGACATCATCTTCCTTGCTCGAAGCAGCAAACTAGGCATTTGCAGACATAGCCTCATAAAGCTTAAAAAGGAAAGGATTTTAAGGCATGTACTGCAGTAATTCAAACTAGATATACTGCAGCTCTTATCATGGCTTTCTTTTTTTTTTCCCTTCAACACAGTGAAAAAGAAATTTTTAATTTAAGAAGACATTTAAAATGTATTTTTTATAAGACATTTGAAAACAATGTTAACTAAGCAAGAAAAATATATATTTGCAAATTCTAACAGCTGGTCTTAGTAAAATAGCAAGTGAAACATCAGCTCAAAAAATCTTCAAAAAGAAATAGTGCCCTGACATGTAGAGAAGGCAAGTAATTCCTTAAGTCTGTGAAATTACAGTCAGAAATATCAACTGGTATTCATGCACAACATCTTGTCTTCCAGGAATTTATTATTGTTTCAAGAGCCTGTAAAAAACTTACATCGATGAACCCAGAGAGTCCAATTCTCAGTTAACAAGCCTCAGCTTAGTAGAGCAATGTTGATTTATCTCAGATAAGGGTTTCAAATATTTCCCTTGGTACAGAGTAAGCCGAGATACAAGTTCATAAGTATAAAAGCTGGTCATATACCAAATTCACTTGTAACCACATTTAAAGTTTTAGAGTAACCCTGCAAATTCTAGAGGGGGTCTAAGTTAAAATTAGTTACCAATTTGAGCATGTAAAGTGATGTTTGCAAGATGAGAGAAATAGAGGTATTTAAAAAAAAAAGAAGTAGCCAAGACACATCTGTTGATATGCAAAGCAAGCTTTGCTCAGCTGTCAGTGTTTTTCCTCATGCTAAGGTGGTTTGAATAGTTTTGCAGTAAGAAAAATTACTTTAAAATAGAGATTACTGTAAATTAACAGACAACTGAGCGTAAAACCAAATTGGATTCAAGCTCTATAGGAGCCAAGTTTACCTCACACTTGTGTGGGGCAGAACAGCCTGTTTTGTCTGCGTGGCACTGGCCACACTGTGGGTACTTGGCATGCAGTCATGAGGTATTCATGCCATAACCCTTTGTCTGGAAGAGAAGTTCCTACTGCCCTAGGTGATTATAGTTAGGCACCCAGTAATAAGCATCGTTTGCCATCCTCCTCTCTCTCTTGTAATTATATTTAAATATTACTACTCTAGTGTTATTCTGCCCTGTACAACAGCTGAGGATATTTTGCATGGTAACAGATTAATTGATCCCATTTTCTCAGCACTTCCTGGAAGCTTCATGCTCCCTCCCACCAAATCTTTATACTCAAGAGTCGAGGAAGTACTGCAGAACTGCCATCAGGAATGTCAAGTTGGTCAGGAATTGCACTCGCTCTACTCCCACATTTGGCAAGATCCTAATCCTTCTGTATTGCATCTTACATACATGTGGTGAGACTGTGTGTCAGAGCTGAGATCTGATTGGCAGAGCTGTCCTGAATCACCATCACTCACAAACATCACTTTGATACCATTTCCTTCCAGTTGCTTCATTTTATCCAGTAAACACTATGTTTCCTTGTTTTTAAAAGCTGTTTTATGGACAACATGTGGTTTGTGGTCTTCACAGTCACACTAAAGCACAACACTTGTGCTGCACATCTGTCTACTGAAAACTGTTTTTAAGAATCAACTGCCAGCTGCAACTGCATTCCATGAGCTTACCCCCTTCCCTGCCCCAGTGCCTGGCATAACAGCCATACAACATACCGTAACAGCATGCACAGGTAACTGGTAAGCAACTACCAGACAGACTGTAAGAGTGATGAAAAAAGGCTTCTAGCAGATGGAAGCTCTTTTGTACTTGCCCTTTTGGCAAGTGTAAAAAGCACAGATCACTACAGCAGCTAGACTTATTTCAGATGGTACTAACAACTTTGGAAGAAAGATGCTTACAACCCCCGGGAAAAAGGCAGGGTGCTCTGTGACCTTTTGCAAGTATGATTTATTAATATCCAACTAAAATGATTACAGAGACAAAAATAATAAATCAAACTGCGCATCAAGGTGCTCCAATGTTCTAACAGATTTTTGGAGCAAGTGAAACAGAAAACAGGAATGATCCTCACTACAGACAATTTTCTTAAAAATTTGAAAGCCTGTGATAATTCTAACACATAACATACTTTTCTTCATTCTGAAATCACAAATGCCCTATCAAAACAAACAACAAACTCAGCATTTAGCAGCTTTGTGCATGTAATACCTCATACATGTGGTATGTTTTTCCAATACTGGACTAAACTACTTTTAATATAAATACAAGACTGCCTGATTCTTAAGCATGCCAACCATCTCAGGTGCAGAGCTGAAGGAACTCATCACCTCCTGCTAATCAACCTCACATTCTCATAAGCTTTAATACAGTTCTGTTTCATACAACAAAAACTCCAAATCCACAATTTGTATATAAAACAAACCACTGAAAAGATTTTTTTAACATATGGCAACTATTTCTGTGGAAAATTTCTCTTATTGCTTTCAAAAGCTGCAGCATGAGCAGTACCTAAGAACTGAGCAGGACAATAACATATTTGGTGGTAAGTTACAGCATTTACTAAATTTGAACAGCTAAGCTAGATAATATGTGCAGTTTATTATGAACCCACAGCTGCTGAAGTTGCATCCACCAGTAGCTAGAAAATAGAAATGATGAGTTAGTGAATACTGTGGATTTTATTTATAGTAGGCAAAAATCCATAACATGAAAACACAACCAAAAAAAACCCTTTCATTGTAGCTTAACTCCTTTGAATAGCACCATCTGACACTAGCCCTTGCAAGATGTATTCAGTTATGTGGAGAAGATGGATTTTATCCTATTATACATGCAGTGTGGGCCAAGTTTTGCACTCCTCTTCAGCTTGACTGCTCTGTATGAGTTGCACACAAAATAAAGCCATATTGAACAAAATAAGATATGCTGAAAATATCCTGCTGGTCATCTAGAGATGAGATATACACAAAGGTAGGTGCAAAGACATTTATTAGGAATATGCTGAGCAGATGTAGCTGCACATTTCTGTAGCATGCTGCCCTTACCAGGCTGTGGTCTGATTCCACAGTGCAAGTGGGGAGGAAGTACTGTTTGCTGTCAAGGAAAAAACAGAAATAGGCCAACGCTTAGGGGAGGATTAGACATGATTTGACTTTTAAAAGTGTGTTAGAATGAACTGTTTTCCTATTCATCAGATTACATTTTTTTTAAGAGCAAATTGTACACTTTTAGACATGAAGGGCCACATAAAAAACCTACACAGAACTGAGACAGCTGAAGGAAAGTACCAGCACAGGACCTTTTTACAGGTTGCCCTGGTTGTAATTCTGGTCCCATGAATTCGTGTTCCTTTCTGTACAGTGATCTGGCTTCAACAGTAAACTCACAAATGATAAGGTGACAGTATTTGCAACCAACACCTCCTTTGGGGGGCCAGGTTTTAAAAGAAACCAGCAATCTGGCTTCATGACCTTCAAGTACTTTACCTCTAGGATGTTTGTTTCTCAATTATTTTTTTTTTCATCTTTAGCTCTTCCTTCCATACATCTAATTCTGCAAACTCTGTATAAGAACCTAAATACTTTTCTGGATCTATATTCCAAAAAACATCTAAAAGAATTACAGAATCACAGAATGCTTCATGGTTGGAAAGGAGCTCCTAGATCACCAACTCCAACCATACTTACAACAAAAACCTAAAAACCATTGGAAAAAAAACACAAGCCTCCCCTAGAGTATGTCGTGAAGCACCATGGCAGCCCATATCTTAAGCACTTACAGGGATGGTGACACAACCACCTCTCTGGGAAGGCTGATCAAGTGCCTCACCACTCTCTCTGTAAATAATTTCTTCCTAGTATCTACTCTAAACCTCTCCAGCTGCAATTTCAGGCCATTTCCCCTGGTTCTGGCATTAGTTACTAAGGAGAAGAGGCCAACACCCACCTCTCTACAAACTCCTTTCAGGTATTTGTAGAGGGCAATGAGGTCCCCCCTCAGCCTCCTCCAAACTAAACATGTCCAGCTCCCTCAGCCTCTCCTCATTCAACTTGTTCTCTAAGCCCCTGAGGAGCTTGGTAGCTCCACTGGACACATTCCAAAACATCAATGTCTTTCCTATAATGAGGGGCCCAGAACTGAACACAGTACTGAAGGCCTCACAAGGGCTGAGTACAAGGGCACGATAACTTCCCTTCTCCTGCTGACCACACTATTCTTCACACAAGCCAGGATCCTGGTGGCGTTCTTGGCCTCCTGGGCATACTGTTCAGCCAGCTGTCTACCAGAACCCCCAGGTCCTTTTCTTCTGGGCAGCTTTCCAGCCACTCCTCCCCCAGCCTGTAGCACTCCTGGAGGTTGTTGTGACTGAAATGCAGGACCCAGCACTTGGCCTTATTGTACCTTGTTGCTTCTCTGCCAGTTGCCGGAGGAGGAGAAAGAGTGAGGAAGAGACGATTTTCTTCACCAAGATGCCAAGAAGCCTTTATTTATTAATTTACAGCTCTTTTAATACCCTTTTAACCTCAAGGTAATTGGACAAGAAACCAGCCACCCCTTGGGGTGATTGGCTGGGGTGCCACAACACCCATAGTCAAAACAGCTTTCTACTGTTTTACAAACAAATGCCAGCAAGGTCACAGCTTGTGGGAGACTTTGCAATCCCACAAGAAAGAAAATTCCAGGCAGTAGTTATTTTAGCATCCATAGTACCTCAGAAAACTGACCTCAGCCGATCAATCCAAGCTGTCCAAATCCCTCTGCAGAGCCTTCCTGCTCTCAATCAGATCAACACTCCCACATATTTTGGTGTCATCTGCAAACTTACTGAGGGTGCTCTCAATCCCCACTTCCAAGTCATCAATAAAGATCCCAAACAAGACTGGCCCCAAAACTGATCCCTGAGGGACACCACAGGTGATTGGCAGCCAGCTGGATTTCACCCCATTTACCGCAACTCTCTGGGAATGGCCAGACAGACAGTTTTTAACCCAGTGAAGAGTACATTTGCCTATACCTTGATTCACCAGTTTCTCTAGGAGAATGCTGTAGGAGACTGTGTCAAAGGCGTTACTAAAGCCCAAGTAGATAACATCCACAGCCTTCCCCCCCTCCAAAAGGCAAATCACATGGTCACAGAAAAAGATCAGGTTTTTAAGCAAGATCTCCCTTTCATAAACCCATGCTGGCTGGCCCTGATCCCTTGGCTTCCCTGCAATTGCCGTGAGACCTCACTCTATGATCTTTCCAGGTACCTAAGTTGGGCTGACAGATGGCAAACTAATACATAAAGCAGATCTGAGAGAGCAAAAATTAAGAAAGGAATGCAATTATTAATGGCACACTCCAGTTCCATTCAGTCTAAAGGGCACTTTATGCTATCAAGAGTAGTCTCCTAAGCAAGTTACGCTGCTTCATAATCCCAAACTTACACTTCATCAAAATCAGAAACTGTCAAGTGTGCAAATCTGGAAGTAGAGCTGTGAATTTCTGTTTCTATGAACACTATTTCCATTGAGGTTTTTATTTTTTTGCCATGTAATTTAAAAACTGAGCTAGTGTTTTAACACCAAAAGGCCTGAGCCTTATCATCTTGACCTAAATATATAGTGAATTATTTTACTTTGTGAAGGGATACCCAAAGAAAGGCAGTGCTTCTCAAACAGCCCTCCAAAATTGTATTATGTTATTAAAAATTCAGATTATTAGTGACAAGTGGAGTCCCTCAAGGATTAGTGACAAGTGGAGTCCCTCAAGGACCAGTCTTGTTCACCATCTTTGTCAGCAACATGGAGTGGCATTGAGTGCACCGTCAGCGAGTTTGCCAAGGACACCAAGCTGTGTGGGGAGGCTGACACACTGGAGGGAAGGGATGCCATCCAGAGGGACCTTGACAGGTTGGAGAGGTGGGCCCATGCCAACCTCATGAAGTTCAAGAAGGCCAAGTCCAAGGTCCTCCATCTGGGTCAGGGCAATCCCAAGCACCGATATAGGCCAGGCAGTGACTGGCTTGAGAGCAGCCCTGAAAAAAAAGGACTTGAGGACTGGTGGATGAGAAGCTCTACATGAGCCATCAGTTTGCTCTTGCAGCCCAGAAAACCAATCGTATCCTGGGCTGTATCAAAAGAAACATGGCCAGCAGATGAAGGGAGATGATTCTCCCCCTCTACTCCTCTCTTGTGAGACTCCAACTAGAGCACTATGTCCAGTTCTGGAGCCTCTATTACAGGAAAGATAAGGATGTGCTGGAATGTGTCCAGAGAAGGGCCATGAGGATGATCAGAGGGCTGGAGCACCTCTCCTATGAAGACAGACTGAGAGAGTTGGGGTTGTTCAGCCTGGAGAAGAGAAGGCTCTGGAGAGATCTTTTTGTGGCCTTCCAGCCCCCTCCCTTAAGATGGGGGCTACAAGAAAGCTGGGGAGGGACTTTTTAGCCTGTTGGGTAGCGACAGGACTAGAGGGAATGGATTAAAACTAGAGATGGGTCGATTCAGATTAGACATTAGGAAGAATTTCTTCACCATGAGGGTGGTGAGACACTGGAACAGGTTGCCCAGAGAGGTGGTGGGAGCCCCATCCTTGGACATTTTAAGGCCAGGCTGGATGGGGCTCTGAGCAACCTGACCTAGTAGGACACGTCCCTGCCCATTGGCAGGGGGGTTGGAACTAGATGATCTTTAAAGTCCCTTCCAACCCTGACAATTCTATCACAGAATCATTTGGCTGGAAGAGACCTTTAAGATCATCATGTCCAGCCATTAACCCTACACTGCCAGGGTCCCTAAACCATGTCCCCCAGCACCACATCCACATGGTTTTTAAACACTTTCAGGGATGGGGACTCAACCACCTCCCCGGGCAGCCCATTCCAATGCCTAACCACCCTCTCTGGAAAGAAATTTTTCCTGATATCCAACCTAAATTTTCCTTGGCACAACTTGAAGCCATTGATTCTATGATTCTAAAGTCATCAAATAAAAGAGCTGTAACAGCAGGTAAATAGTTTTCAGGAAATTTTAAGATTGATCCATTGAGCTAAATTGTTTGGGGATCACTGCTGTCTATGAAAGGAAGCAGTAAACTGCATGATACCTTATTTTCACCATTCAGGGTAGAAATGGGAAATAAAAGTTCCTTGGTTTCAGTTATTAAAAACAATACCTGTCTTAGTTGCATAAAAGCAAATGCAGAAAAATCAAATTGCAGAAAGCTAATCGAAGTTTTGCACCCATTAACATGTTTTGGGGAAGAAAATTATTGAAATTTCATATTTTTACAAAGAATAACTGTATAGCATATATTAAAGTTTGTGAATGATGAATATGTATTTATGCAGAAACACACAGAAGTGACATCAAGACCATTTTTTTCCACTTCTTAATATATAGTTGACAAAGTTTAACAACTAGGTCTTTTTTTTTTTGTACAATAGTAAGTAGGGACAACTATATTGCAGTTGGAAACATGGGCAGAGGATCATTCACAACTGTTTACATTGTGTTTGCAGATGTGTATTAGAGATTTACAAAAGGAGCTATTGCTTGTGCAATGATTTTGTTTCCTGTATTTAAGAAATGCCCTGGATTATTCTCAGATTATTCTCTTTATTTTTTTTTCTGGAAATGAGAGTAAAGTCTGATTTTTCTTCTTGATAAGTGAACTTTGCTGAAGAAAAATTTAAATAAGGCACTACTCAGCCCAATGCCTGTCATTAATCAAATATATTTTAGACATTCTAGATTGTGAGATACAAAGCAACACTGCCAGTCTGATTTCTCAGGTAAATGACTTGAACACCCAATATGAGATTCGTTTCATTTAACACCTGCTGATTTTAACACATTACAATAGTTTAACTTTGCCTTTTGGCCCCTAATCCTTTAATTTCAGATGCTTTCAACTATTAGCTCATATGATAAAGTATGGAGGAATCACACCCATACACAGAAAATATAAACCCAACCATCAGATTAGACAGTAATCACCAAATACGATGATGAACAAGTTAAATGCATCTTTCACAAATTTTGCTCCCTTTCTTAAAAGTTGTTTTTAAAATTTCCTCTATTGTCTTTTTTTTTGTTAAATGAATGCTATTTTTAGTATAAATGGTAATTATCAATTACCAATATTAACTAATTTCTATACCATGTTTTGACAGTTAATATAAGAATAAAACAAAGGCAGGGAACAAGCAATGAAGAGATCTTAACTTTCCTTGAAAAGCCAAACAGTCCTCAAGGTTAAAGTTTTTAGAATCAAAGGTTAAAAACTTTGGAATCAAAGCCCAGATTTTGTCTTTATATTGATGTTAACCTTGCCTTATAAGATGCTGGCATAGTAGTCTAGTCTTTAAAAGACATACTAAGTAGAAGGAATTATGCTAACTTCTTTGGTAATAAACTACAGAAATGATAGTGAGGCAGAGTGCTTGGGCAAAGTGAAAAATGGTAGAAGAGCATTCATTCATCTGCCTCTCAGACATTGAGGCTTCAAGATAACTAAAAAAAAATGCAAATATACATCTAATCTGACATCACAGATTATAAACTGAAGCATTCATAGTATTTCTTCATGTTGCATGTAGATCCATTTTTAATAGGTTTTCTTCAGAACAAAGCAGCACACAGTAAAGAACAAAGTTTTCTAAGGTACTAGGAGTCTCCTGTATCCATGCCATGTCCAATTTTTCCAGTCATAAGCCAGTTTAACATGCCAACAATATTTGGGTTTCTTCTGTGTCACTACAGTAGCACATAAGAAAAAGAAAAGGTGTTGACAGGATACAGATCTAACCTGGAATATGCATTGATGCCAAAGAGTCACAAACACCTAGAACAGACTTGAAGAATCATGAACCAGGACTGAGTTGCAGATAGGAAGGAATGCAAATTACTCTGTTCATGACCATGGCATTGTTATTTGATTGAAAAACAAAAAATACTTCCCATCTCGATAATCTTCACTCAAAAGTGCAACTTCTGCTACATTTGTTTCCTGTTAAATTTCTGACCCATGGTTTAGTAGTTTCACAGATCTAGCTGTATGTATAAAATTACAGGAAAGGGATGCAATTGATTTAGTGCAAGACACTTGAATATTTATCTGAACATAAAAAAAAAGAGGAAGATCGAAGAATCCATACACTTGTCCATAAGGCAGACGGTCATATTTTAAATGTAAGATCATAAATATGCTGTGTATTTCTTAAGAGGTAGAAAATATCAAAATATTAAGAAAAAATTTCTATCTTAAAACAATCATTTTGCTTACTTTTTAGAAAGTCTTATTGTTGTAATTTTTAGGTTAATAAAAACAAATTATGCTATGGAAGCACAGGATTTCGTGCTCTGTATAGATCTTACTTATTGAAAAAAGAGAGAGCTTCTTCATCTAGTCAGTACTCAAGTAGTATGTACAGAGGATCTCTTTATCCTGCCCAGTTGGGGGCTATAAATCTGAAGTGGAAATTTTTTCCAGGGGAAAGTTTTGGCGTTTCCTGAATTTCTAGCATTATATTTATCCAGGTACAGTTTCTGTATAAGGCAGTAAAACCACTGATGGAAGCTCAGCACTACTCACTAGCACTACTCACTAGGCAGCAAAGGATCATACTCAGATTCCAGCACCAGCTGATAATCTGTTTTAGCAATTTATACCAACCCAGAGACAGCTGAACTACTCATTTAACTGTGGAAGCCTACTTACAGTTGAGTTACTAAGGCCTGCACTCTGATTTCTCAGCACAGCTATGAGATGCTGATGCTACTGTCTCCAATGCAGTTCAATAAGGCATAAGTTGATATAATAACAATAATAAGCAGAACTGACATTATTACACATTGGAAAAGTAGTGTAAAAGCTCCTCTTTTCCCTCCTGCTATTAACATTCAGTACTGTTTATTAAATATTTTTTTAAAGTAGTCATGGTATTTATACATTCAAACACTGCAACAGTCAGAGTAAAGGAAATTAATTACCAGGTTCTAAATCAAGCACAGTTCTGGAGATATGCACACTTGCACACACACACACACACCCCACACACAAATGTGTGGGGTGTATGTATATATATATAGGTATATAGAGTGATGTAATTTTTATATGCTACTTTTAAATCAGATCCGAGAATATAGCACTTTATATCTTCACTTAGCTCCTCTTTCACCAGAGGACAGGATTGTCCAGTTTGGAAAAACCAGGTTCTTTTCTCAGGTCCATGTAGGTTCCATTGCTCACCCAGGAGTCATCACTGGATTTCCTATCAAAGATTAAATAAAGGCTTTAAATGTAAAGCTTCTGTTTTCCATGCATACACAGTGTAATGCAACATAACACTTGCAAGACACCCAGTCCAGCCCATGAGCCAGGTGCACTGCAACTCAGTACAGCCTTCAAATGAGGCAGTGTAGTTGGCAAGTCACACTGGCACACCTGCTCTGAGCCTTGGGGATGCACCTCAGCAGCCTAGAGTGCACCTGAGACAGACACTGATTTCAGCCACATGGTAGTGCTTAGCACTTAAAACTACAGTCCAGGTTCATTTCATGGTCTTGAAGGCAGCTTTGAGAGTAAACCTTCCTTTCACTCTGTCAAAGATGGCTCATCAGAGTTACTGAATAAAGACAGCCTACAATGTTCAGTCAAAAGGTGAGACTTGTGGCACTAGGTACCATATCTGGAAGGAACTGGTCTGCTTTTAATCTAGCATGTAACATTTTTGGCATTTTTATTATTATTAATAATAATAAAGTTATTATTTTAGGTAAATCAAGGTTTATAACTTGTTGAAGACAGAAATCGCTATTGAAAAGCCAATTGCCTAAATCATATCTAATTTAACACTGGGTAACACTTTTGCTATATAGTTATTATATTTTTATTCTATTATTTAAATCTACATCACAAATCTCAATCTACAAATCTTTATTGTGAGGATTCAAATCCTCATCCTTATTCATAATTCTCATTGTGAATATACAACTACCAAGTATTATACTTGGCCTCTACCTTGCTGGAAGCAACATTATCTTCTCTTTATTAAGTGTGATTGACATGTGATGAGTTACCTCACCAGCCTGTCAAACATGCAGTGGTCTGAGGCATTCCATTTTCGCACCTATTTGCACCTATTTTAAACATTTCTCTGTTCCTCAAAATTATAGTACCTATATATAAAAAAAAAGAATTAGGATCTCAGATCTGTTAAGTGTGATACATAGGCCCATACAATGTTCACCATGGCTCCAACTCTTTCACTGCAGAAGAATAGAGAAGCTGGGAGGGCAAAAGGCCATATCCTCACCAGCACTCATTTTTATCTTCTGGTGGCTGAAGTCTCCTGTTAATTGATTTACATCAGGGAGAAATAAATTGCCCTCTGAATTATAATTCTCTCCCCATGAAGTAGGGGAAATGTGTTCAAAAACAAGTCTGGAAATGAAAGGATCCAGCTCTGCATGCTTCTGCACCAGACAATCCCACTGAATTCAGCAGAAGTTCTGTAAAAGTAGTTAAACTAAATCCAACTACTTCATCTTGCTTGAAAGAATCAAAAAATGCAAAATTAAATCATGAAAATTCAAATGTAGACTAAATATCAATTGTCATCAGGGCCAAAAAAAAAAAAAAAAAAGAAATTCAGGGATGCACTAACAAAAAAAAAAAAAAGCATATTTCTGAGTTTTAACTGAGTGTTAAGTGTTCTACATTGACAAGTTAGAAAAAACTAACATAGAATACAGAAGAAATCTAGAAAAAGAAAGGGAGCCTGCTGTATGGCAGTTTAGGAGTAGGTCTACAATAAGAATTTCATTAAGTTATAATATATGTTAATTATTATATAGTACCTGAAAAATCTAGGCTGATGCTCTAGATTGTTTTCTTCCAGGACTTTTCGTCGTTCTCTCTGTAGCTGCTCAATCCTCTGCTTTTGCACTTCAGCTCCTTCAATATTGCCTTCTTCTAGAAACCTGTAACACCAGTAGTGATAAGAAACACAACTGGTTTTCCTGTCTCTGATCTTTGTCAGGTCCTCTAGAGCCCAGAATCTAATCTTCACAGCAGGTAGATCCCATTATTTGAAAAATAAACAGCTCCATCTGCAGACAACTGCACTATCAAAAAGCACTTAAGGACAATCAACTCTTATAATGACCTCAAAGTCAACATTAGATTATATTTTACTTGGAAGCTAGCAACCGTAGAACTTCTATGGCAGAAATAAATTTCAAGTGTCTCAGTTTTTAGCTGTTCAAACATGGTACACTCAACATTCAGTACCTGAAATACTGAAGTTTTAACATCTTTGAAAGGCAGTTATCTAGAAGCAGCCAAAAACGAGTTTTATGAAACATTAGTCCATAATGACTAGATCACCCCTTGGTAAGTGATTAAAATGTCTGTTTCAGATGCACATTAATGTAGAAACAGAAACGCACTGCAGGTATCTACACAAAATAGTCTGAACTTAGGGTAAAGTAAGTGTACAGAAGTTTAAGAAATATTTGAGGAAAATACTTAATAGTTAAAGCTTCTTACCTTTGGTCCGGCCTAAAACGTGTATCAGTGGATGGGAGTAGAGACCTCGTTTGCAGGTCCAGTTCATTTAACTCCAGTGCAAATTGAGTAAATCCATACCACTGTTCATAATCTTTAGGCATTGGATCTACAGAAGAGAGTAATTTCAGAATTCCAGTTAAATACTATGACCTTTAGAAGGAAAATTCCAGCCCCTCAGTCATGTGTTCATCTCTGAACCATGGTCTCTGTTCTGGGTCAGTAAGAACTTTTTACTCATGTAACAAGAGACAAACAGCATCCCGCTTGATAAATCCCCTGTAACCAGTCAGATTGCTGTTTTCTCTGCTAAATCCAAGGATAACTGTGACGAAGGCTATGCAATTATTGTGGTCCTTTTTCAAACTACAGTAGACAAAACACCACAAATTTCAGATAAGTTCGGATATGGCCGTTACTACAGAACCGAGCTGTGTGAGCTATCCTCCAATGTTTAATACATGAAATACACAATACTTTTCTACACAAAAAAGGGGTGGGGGGATCATTGCTTCTCCCCACCCCTCCACTTTTTAGAGTCCTCAATACCCACTTTGTGCCCAAATATAAAAATGAAGGAGAATGGACAAAATGCAGGAAGCCATGGGATTAAGTTCCTCATATTATTTAAGTAATATATCATTCTGGCCAAAATTTTAAATGCTTGACAAAAACGCAACATTCCAGATAGAAATAACAAGAAATTACAGCCTAATAAATAAAAATAGTAAGCTTATTCTCAAGTAGATCTTAAGTTCTGTACAGTAGCCATTCTGATCACTAACTTGCTCTCCATATACAGTTTGAAGATGAAGCTGTCCCACAGTATAAACTTTCATGCCACTTCCCAAAGAGTCGATGCACAACTTTCCCACTTTTATCCATGATGCTGCCTTCAATCTCATGTGCATTTGGATTCCAATACTTGGTCTAGAATTAAAAGGAACAAGGGGGAAAAAGGTGCTTAAGAGATCAAATGTGGATGATTTTGCCATGTTGTAGCACCATGCTGCAGAGTGGTTTCTCAAATGAAAACTACTCATTTAGGTGTAAATGACAATATCATATGCAAACAGCTGCTGTTAGCAATATTAATTGGCTTAATAAAATATTAACATTGAGAATTGGTTTTGGCTTTTCTTTCCCTTTTTTTTCAGGGGCAGTAATAGGTGAAGCATAGCTGACCTTGAATTTTGCCCAGGGAGAGGTAACAGTGGCTCCTGACTTAGTTACCTGCCTCTTCCCTGAATTTGCAAAAGAGTAAGAGAAGGAACTGATACAATAATCTCCACTTTAGACAATTTACACTACCAGAGGTACAAGATCTACAGGCACTCAGTCTACAAAATTTGAACTCTAAACATCCACTGCAACTCTGCAAATACTTTCAGTACTTTCAACTAAGTATTTGAAAATAGAAATAAGTAATAGTTATTAAATTTAAAAAATATATATTAAAAATCACCCTTATTAGAAAGCATAAAGAATTCTGGAAAACAAGAAAAAGAAACTTTCCTTCTGCTCCTGAGCATGTTACGCTGCATAGGTGTGCTGAAATACTTAGCTTGCTTGTATCTGTACAGTCTGTTTCTCTGTAAAGCCCACAATCGGATATAGAAAATGCAGGTTAAGGTAAGTTTCATAGCACGCTTTGCAAAACTGTTTTTCAGCATAGAAATCCTTGTTTTAGGCTTTCATTACTTTTTGTTTACTAGGAAGAAGTCATCTGCTTCCAAAACCCAATCTTAATTTCAGTTATAAGGCCGTTTCCCGAGGAAGTTCTATTTTGACATCTTCTACTGAAGGAGAAGTTTTGAATAACACCACAATTTCTCACTTAAACTTCTCCAAGTACTTGCAAAAGGCTAGAAAATAGCATTAGCTGAAGCACCCTGAATAATCACTGGTTCTACAGTTGGTAAATGAATTCAACCACAGCACATGCCAATGGGTTAGCAGGAGGCATGTGGTAAACCACTGTCAGTAAACACGTTGTGCTTATTTCTCTTGTGAAATGCAGGGTAGATTTTTCCATCATATTTCTTTTGTTTCCTTCCTCATTGTCCTGATTTGAGTGAGTACAGAACACTAATTATGTTCAAAGATTTTACTTTTCAGCTCAGTTCTTCTAATTAACTGCACTGTCTGAAGTTAGCAGGGTGTTCTCACAGGCAGGGTCTGCTTCTGGCAGTGATAACACCCCATGTTTAGAGTTACTACCAAGGTTGGTTGTGCAGACCAAGGCCACTGCTGGATCTTGTGCACCACACTGGGGGT
>JANHGL010009627.1:0-12622 GCA_024611195.1 Ceyx melanurus | reverse complement strand
AAAACTTGTTCCCAGGGAGGGTGGCAGAGCCTGGCAGGGGCTGCCCAGGGAGGTTGTGGAGTCTCCTGCTCTGGAGATATTCCAGACCCTCCTGGATCTGTTCCTGTGTGACCTGGTCTAGGTGCCCCTGCTCTGGCAGGGGGGTTGGACTAGATGATCTTCTAGGTCCCTTCCAACCCCTGTATTCTGTGAGTCTGTGATAATAAAGTAACTGTACACAGTGAAAGCAGCTGCTCCTCCTTGGCTGTCAATTCTCCCTTCTGGGTGAACACAAGTAACAGCTGCCCAGGACCAACTCTTTGATGTGTAACACTTATTGTTACACTTACTTGCCTTTTGATAAAGGCAACTTTGTTTTCAAGTCAAATTGCTATGAATTTAATTTATATTATTTCACTATTATTTTCCTAATCACCTACATGGCTTAAATGCAGTTTTACTTTCTTCATTGTTACTCATTTAGGCAATATGTTATCAAGTATTTTTTCTGCAGCTGTCCAGTTATTTATTATATTAAAAAAAAAAAAAAAAAGATAAAAAATACTACTTACTCTCAGCTATGTGCTAATCCACCAACAGCAAAACTCCTCTCTCACATACTGCACCCAGATTAACCCCATATGTCACTATAATTCATGGGTTAAATTTAGCTCTCACTTAAACTGTTATAATTCCAGAGCAAGGTCACGGTGCTAAGTGGGGTTATTCTGAACTCATTCTAGTAATAGAACAGAATTTCTTTTATAAATTTTTCCCATCTTTTTTATCTTTAGAAAAAGTAGCTTTTGCAATGATTTATCCATTATTCATGGGAAAATCTCTGCCTTTAATTCAGTTTAACATTACAGTCACTACCAATCTGTATTCACCATTTTGTTACTTCAGTTTGATGTTAGACCGGTAACTGCAGTGCTCCATACACATCATCTTAGAACTCAAGTAACACAAGGAAGAACCAGATATATTACTTGAGCTTTAGATTTGATTCTTGCTTTGACTGTTTTGCCCTTTTTCTTCCCTGCCTTCTTTTTCCTCTTTCCTGTGACATTTCCCAAGACTAAGGAAAGATCACATAGTACTCCTTTGTGTTGATTCTAAAACATAATGTAAAATATGTTGTATCTTCAGAGATGATGAAAACCACGTTTCCTAAAAAAAGCCTCTTAAAAGGTTTTATCTGGCCAAATTTCTAGGTTATACACCCTTGCCCGCTACAATTATTTTTTTTTACTTTTTGGGGGGTTTTTTGGTTGTGTCTAGACAGAATAAGACACTTTTCAATCATTCTTACTCTGCTAATCACCAGATTAAATTATTTAATTTATCTCTTTTTAACATACCTAAATTTTAGTTATTTTGATTTAGTGATTTATATGGTGTAAATTTAGTATTTTCTCTCAATAATTATTCTCGTATTGGGGAATTGTTTCCATAAACACTCAGACCCTAATGTGTTGTATACGTCCTTCACCTGCTGTGGGACCAGAAACAAAAGGCTCAGCCCATAAGTATTTGAACAGGAAGCAGAAATATTCATGGTGCCATAGAAAAATATTAGTGATTGATTGACTCAAGCAAGGTAAATGTTTGTCACAAAAGAAGACATTAACCAGCTGTGCATACAGAAGAAAATTACAAGAATGTGAAATCTTGTTGCAGTCAAGGTAAAATTTCAGCAAAGGGAATTGCATGATACTTAACTACTCAATTGCATACTACGTAACTGCGTAAGTTATCTAGTTACTGGAGTGGGCATCATGTCAGCCTTTTCTTCTCATGTGTCAGCTGTTGGTTGTCACATTCCATCTCAGAGTCAGCAGACTTTTCTCAAAAAACACGTTTCTTCATTTATAATTCTGCAACATCCCTTGAGTTTTGCTGGGCTCAGGCTATATGAAGTAATTTTGCATTTCGCAGTTAATTCCTGAAGATTGCAGCCATGCATTTCCAATTAAGCAGTGTATCAAGTAGCAAATCTAAGGATTGCAGCATACAGTACCTGTTCTGCAAAGAACTGGAAACCCTTATCTTCACGAATACATTCGTAGGTTTCTCCAAGCACAGGATTAAATGGTTTACTGCCAGCTCGGTAGTAACTGGATGCATATGCAGAGACTGCAAATGCAGCTATATATACCTGGGAATAACAGATGTGGAATTCTGATTAAATCATTTACCACAGCCATGCACAATTTTTGCTATATATTCTGATTTCATGGGGGCGGAGTGTGGAAGTCTTATCCTGACATCAGATTCTGTATTTTTCCCATCATTTGCTAACTACAACCATGTGTGCCTCCTGTAAGTTAAGCACTAGCTCCTACATTAGAGCATTATTCTGTTTCCAGAGGGTCCAGGAATGGACTTATTTGGGTCAAACACTGCAAATTTTATTAACTGAAAACAGCACTTATGAAAACTGTTTGAAGTAGCTAGCATTCAAGTTTAGTTTAGCATACATTAGTTTAGCATACACTGTTTAGCACACACAGTTCAAAGCAGTAGCCTTAAAAATCAGATTTTGTATTATAACTGGCTTTTGTAGTTATGGACTGTGATTCTATGAATGTACCAACTATGTTTTTCCTGAATATGGCAGAGGAAGTATTGAATGAGTTTTCACCAAGTTTGCTATTGCTAATGAAGTTTGAATTGAATTGCCTTTTATCTCCTGTGTGCTATTAACCCAAACATGAAGCTGTTCTTGATTATGACTGAGACACAGGTAACCCTTCCAAATTTTTGCAGTCAACTCAAACAATTCCATATATGTGAGGAACAACAACTTTGGGTTGTTCAATTCAGATCTTTTTTGCACCATTTTTCTCCCTTTTCATTCCCTTTTTTTCATCTCGTGAAAATGTAGATGCTCTCATTTCACAATTTCAGAAACTGAATCCACTTCAGAATTTCTCTTTTATGAACTACTGCAATTACTGTGCCACTGCTAAAATTAATTTGACTTTGGGAATTTCTCAAGGCAAAAAATACTCCATTCTGAGGCAATTTCCAGATCCTTTGGTGGAGGAAGGACTGAATGAACAACTACTTCTCATTTCCTGTTCTTTTAACCTATGTTCTCAAGAGAACAAAAACAGCTATTCATTGAAAATCACAGTTAATAGCCACGCCCTCTGTCTTGAGAACAGACACAAAACTAACTTTTGCAGAAGTTCACAATGGAGCATGAGGCTTTTCAAACAGTATTTATAACGTGACTATTTAAATTCACTAATAACCTCATTTTAAAATACAGTGAGTTGTAAAGGCTTAATTCAGTTCAGGGCCAATCTATTGCTTCCATTTAAGAAGAGAGCTTTTAATCCTGGATTCAGAGGCTTATATATTAAGTAGCTGTTACGCACCCTGGAAGCAGAACAACTGAAATACATTCTTCTCTTGTCCTTTTACAAAATGCTGAATTCAGGGTTCTGTATTGGCAGGTGATGACACCATATTGTACTAAACATACATTCACATCGACCAGTTTTTGAGATTCTGAACATTTTGGATCAGCTCCAAAACTTCACAAAAACAGTTAGTAAAACAAATGGAGCTCATTTTGTTAATATAAAGATACCACAGCAGTATGGGCCTGGAAGACCCAGCATCCTCTATGTACACATGTGTTACCAGATTAGATAGACAACCTTAAAAAAACCCCATACATTGTAGCTTCCAGATTCCTGAAAAAGCAACAGAAATTATGCCCAAGAGTGAAAAATATGTATGTACAGACACACATTTGCAGAGTCTGCTTCTCTCTGCTGGGAGAAAAAATGAAAAATTGAGCAGAACATTTTCATTTCTTCGGCATACTTCTTTTCTATTTGCTCTATTTGAATGATATTGAATGCTAACGAGTATTTGGAAGAAGGTATTTACCATCCGTTGGAATGGGGCAGGCGTTTGCGCAGCTTTGTCCAGCAGCTCACTGTACTCCAGCTCCTCACACAGACGCTGAAGGGTGTTAAGTGGTTCATTTAATTCAACCGGCATGGCCACTTTGGAGAGATCCTTTCCTATGTTATTTCTCAGGATATTCCATAGGCTGATGTTACTCGTATTAGGACATGGAGCTGGTAAACATGTTCTTCGTTTAGAATTGCATCTGATTCCAGTTTCAGAAATACAGTCTGAAAAGAAAGGGGAAAAACGAGTCGATTCCTTGTTTATTTCGTTTCTGCCCTTACAAACATACATTAAAATGCAAACAACTTTTTTCATGTTAAAACTTCCTTCCACCCTCACAATTCATTCAAATATTTCACTTGTTGTTTACATAAAGCCTGCCATAAAGATAATAAAAAGATGATAAAATTAAGAACAAGATCTTAATTTGTGTATGTTAACAGAGGTAATTTCCAGCTACAAAAGATGCATTCCCCTTAAAGTCTGTAAGAAAGGCTCAGGCTTTCCACTGAATCTGAAAGAGTAAATATTAGAACTATTTTATTTATAACACAGAAGGATTTCTATCTGTTTAAGGGACATAAAACCTCCCTCCTTGACAGCACTTCAATTAAGCTGACACAACTCAGAAGGCAAGGCATAACTTACAGATACAATCACAGTAACAACTCTTACCTATCTTTTCCTGCTTTTTTGAATTCTCCTACAAGGGAAATTTACTACACCACAGATTGATATGAAGGCTGTTCCTCAGTACTCCCCATTGTGATTAGCATTTACAAGATTTTAGTGGTGTTAGCTTTTTTATATGCCCAAATATTGATGAAGGAATGGCATTTTTTAAAGGTGGGAAAGCTGAAGCAACTGTGGAGACATGGATTTGTTAAAGATTTATTTAAAATAAGAGTTGTGTCAAGAGTCTTTGACATGAGTACCTGAGGTCTGCATTGCTATATCAAAGTAATTGGAACAGGATAAATAGTACCAATAGTGCCATGAAATGATTTGTGGCAGGACCAAAAATAGAGCTACAAGCTTCTGCAACAGGCATTAGGCTGAAGTGATTACATTGCTTTGCTGTACATCAATCTTGCTCCAGGGAGGATATACGATTGCCACTACAAGAACTTATTTTGTCTTTACATATCCATAGAAGCACCTAGGAAGCTCCTACCCTAGAACCAGTTACCCCATGGAGACATGCAGGTCTAGTCCCTGTCCTCACCTGGCTTTCCTCAGTTTTGTCTTGGATGAGCTAAAACAGCACTAGGCAGCACATCTTTCCTGTGCTGCACATGTCCAAGGTATCACTGCCCTTAAATGCATTATTTTATCCAACATACCACCAGCATTTCCTCTGCTGGTCCACTGACATAAGCATGCTATCAGCAGTCCTCCCAGCAGTGACCAGGTACAGATAGCTCCTAGGGCAAACTCTTCCATCACTGCCAGATATGCTGCCCGTGCCTCGGATGAAGGCTTTCAAGTATAATCACCAGCCTCAAAGTTTTAAGGAGGAAGTTTCCATCTTTCCTGCCACTCACAAACAAGAAATCCTAGTATCTCATATGACCAAGTTACTGTAACAAGGACAAGTGAACTATTTGCAGTCTACTGTCTATCTCTTTACTTTTGCATAGAAATAGCATGGACACTATGAATCAAAAAAACCTACCTAAACCAATTATACTGTTAGGAATTAAGAGGTTGGCTCCTATACTTTCCACCAGAAAGAATTTATTTTATATTACGAGAGGACCAAAAGAAGAATGTTCTTTTAGATACCTCAGAAATGAGGGGTTATCTAGAGAGGAAGGAGTGAAATGCTAAAAATTATCTGTTTTCAAAAGAGCTCACTGAAATGGGATTTTTCTGTGTCTTTTGACAGCTTCTAATTAAAAGCAGAATATTAATCAAGTAAACTACATACTCTGGACCAGCCCATTAACAGAGGTAAACTGGTCACAAAACAGAGTAGAGAAACAACTAAGATACCCAGATCCAAATTTTCTATACAGGGGAGTTTGCTCACCCCTATGAAAAGTAAAGCTAATGCAGTTCTGGTTTGTAAGAGCTATGTCAAGAGCCAGCAACAATGAAGGAGATTAAAACATCTGACCTCCAGATAGACTCAGATAACTTTTAGGGCAAGACTAGACAATTATCATAATCTACATTACAGTGGCCAGAGGATTTTATCATAATCCCATAAATTATGGTTCATCTGAAACCCTGTAGGAAAAAGATTATCAATGGTAGTGGCAGGATCCCTGAAGCACAGAAATAGCAGGTGCCAGAAGCATGTGGAGATGCTGCTAATGCCGAAGAGCTTCAGTGATAGTCATTGTTAAAGAAGATAAAGAGCCACACTAGTACAGTTTTCTAAGATCCAGATTATGAAATAAATCAATCTGTATTCTTTCCTATCAAAAATTAATTTATTTATTTTTTTAATATCCATTTTTAAACAGTTACAGAATAAAACAGATCTCCAGGCATGACAAACTACAAGTTCACAGGGATCCACTGGTCCTTGGAAACATCAGGAAACAGCTGCTGGTAAGAAGCCACTGTTCAGCATTTTTTAAGATAAAAACATACTGATAGAGTGGGAAGAACATTGTGGCTAGCTGAAAGAAGGCACAAAGCCAATTAATTTGTTATGACCAAGTCTTCCTCTTTTTATGATTGTGTCTCTAATTAGCAAGACAGTTCAATAAGCATATGCACTAACAAGACTACCATGATTATAACACACAATAAAGAAATCCTTGTGTTCATACATCAGCCCTGCCAATGTGTGATTATTCTCATGTTCCTTTAAACACCAAGTTCTGCTAAAACAGCAGAACTCTGAATGCAGTTGTTAAATTGCAGACTGAAAAAAAGAGCAACAAAAAGAGTATGACTTTCTTTAAAAAGAAAACAGCTAGATCTTGCTATTTTGAAAAAAAAAAAAAAAAAAGTGGCCCTGAAAGGAACTGAAAAGGAGAGGGAATTGCACTAAATCAGCCCACAAAAATAGGTGTTTCACCATCCTTATTGATCGGTGATGCCTGGGCCCTGTTAATTAACCAGAAAACCAATCTGAGATTGTAACAGACTAAACACAACTGTTTACATCTCCAACCCTTAACATTATGTGATTTCTAGTAAGAGAAGAAAAAGCCCTACCCCAAAAAACCAAAGAAAATACTCAAAATGTGGTATAATAAAACTCTAAACTTACCTAAAGTTTGTCTTTCATTCTCTAAGTCATTGCTTAGATTATCTTCTGAGATATTATCACTGATATCACTTACATATGAGTCATCATCTGATACCTAAGTGTGGAGTGGGGAAATAAGCAAGATACATCACTCATTAAAATAATCCATATGCACATGAAAAATGTTACTTTCTGCTGCAATTATTGTTTCAATAGATGTGAACTGTTTAAGCTGCATTACAGTATTACAGCAAGGTACTAAGAACTCCTAAGCAGACAAAATTCAACAATTTTAGTGGAGATAACGCTTCATCTTCTTGGCCCCATGGCTAAGGCCTTCCTTACATCAAAAGCCAAGGGTTTTATGGAGTCTGAGAGGTGACAAAAATGAGCTATTACATTTCAATACGCACAGTATCATCCCTAAGCCACCTATAGGTACCATAGAGACAGGTATGAACTTATAATTCTGAGATACAATATCTTAAGCACCTGTGTAACAACTCAGGGTAGACATAACAGATGCAGTGACTGCACACTAGCTCCCAAGTTGCCATCTATGACAATGTACATATATAAGATTTCTCCATAATGGTTTCATTTTACTGTCAAGAGGCAATGACCAGAAATAAATACTCGTGGCATATTAATATCTAAATTATTTGAAAATTTTCATTTTCTGGCAGTCATCTGATGCGCAGTTAGCACTCAGAAAGACTACACATCAAGTAACAAATAAGAAACTACATCTGAATGATGCCAATCTTAATGCTCAGACCTCATTTTCTGAAGAGCTAGCAGACAGTAGGACTTCCTGAGCATCAAAAAATTCTGTGAGGGAGTCAGCTATTGACAGTCTGCTTTCATTGGAGACCTGGTGAACCAGACCTCTGCTTTCTTCTCTCGGATTTTCCTGTTTAAAAGAAAAAAAATAAAAATAAAATGAGAGGAGATGTACAAAAAATGGCATTGATGCATGCAGTTCCAGTCACATAACTTAAAGGGCTGTAAAACACTGGGAGATGATTGCACACGCTTCTCTCCAAGTAAGTGAAAGGTAGCACGTGTTTCAAAGGTGGACTGAAAACCAAGGTAAATCAGACTATAGAGAAGAAGAAGAAAAAACCATCTTCAGTAAATCTGTTATGCCACTGCACATATTCCTCAAAAAAAACCAAACCAAAACCCCAACCAAAAACAAAACAAAAAGCTGTGATATTAGAGTGATTTAGCCAGATATACAGAAGTATGTCATCAAAAAGTTCTCAAAAGAACAAAACTCTGATCTCTTTATATTACATCCTAGATTCAAATTCCCTTCTGATCTTAGCAAATGGAGGCACTGCCTCCCAAGCTTTGCTGGATGCAAAGCCTGCAGTGCAGTGTCATACAACATTCAGAAGGGTAAAGGAGCTTTCCATGTAATAGCAATGCTTTTCTAGTTCTTTCTTCACTAGACCATTTTCTGTGCTGTGCTTTGGAAAGCTTTCCTCTGCGTCCACACCAGAAATAGCTCTGTGTTAACCAAAACCAACACAGTATCCAAGTGACATTGCTTTGGCTGCTGCAGGCACCTTTGACTGCCATGGGGATCTCAGTAAGTCCTCCCATGGAAGCTCTACAGATTGTGGAGAAAGCAGACTTCCAAAAGGTGGTCTAGAAAAGGTGGTGAGATAAGTGAGACTTGGTTCACTCTGTGGATGCAGCAAATAGGTTGGAGAGCATTGCACACTACTGTTCTCCCCGTTAACTCCACCAACAGTATGGAAAAGTGGAGTTGGTAGCAGCAAGCAAGCTTTTCTCCACGAGATGCTTTACTGTCTTGTAACCATGACTGCTCAATCACAATTTTGCAGGAAATGTAGCTTGTTTCAGAACAACAAGGGTCTACGATCAAACTGACAAATCTTCTTTCAAAGCTTTCCTGATGGTAGATTTTACTATAATATGTAATGTTATTCAGTTAATATTGACAGTGTTAACAAGAGGAAACCTCAACACTGTCTCTGAGATGGTTGTTGCACTAGTCTACAAATAAAGAAAAAAAATCTTCCACAAATAAGCATT
This sequence comes from Ceyx melanurus, assembly GCA_024611195.1. NCBI lineage: Eukaryota > Metazoa > Chordata > Aves > Coraciiformes > Alcedinidae > Ceyx > Ceyx melanurus. The sequence continues at coordinate 3,435 of JANHGL010009627.1, read as the reverse complement.
GCTACTGGGATTGTTTCCAGCACTGTTTTGAATCTGAGAAGGAAAGCGAACAGGAAAGTCTCATAAAAGACTATATCACAGACAAGTTACAGGTTGTCATCTTTCATATTCCCACTCTGGCATGAAAAGCTATAATATAAACCACTCAATACACAAACTAGACTCTTACTTTATGCAAAGGCCAGAGATAACTAGCTTATAATGCTTTAATTTTTGCAGGTCTATCACAGCACCTGATGAATAATTTAGAGCAGAATTTTGTGCAGTGGCCTGGTCTTCCTAACAAGAAGCAATACTGTATCATACTTCTCAGACAAATCTGAAATTAAACATCTCCACTAGAAGTGATTTCATCCTGAAGTTCCATCCCAAACTATGCCAGAGGGAATTTGTGAATGAAACCTCTAAAGGACCTTTTGAAAGCTAATCTTCTGTCTGTCTGTGCATATATAGTGCATAGAACAAGTTTCAGAAATAATCCATTGTCACTGCAAGGACCTGTACTAAATAATAAAACTCCTGAAATTAAACCCCAATGTATTAATGCTCATTTGGATAGCAGTTTAAGCGCTATTCAAATTCTCATGAGATTAAAAGCAAAAGGTTTTACAATGATTAACTACCTTAAAGGAAAAAAATGCAAATGACCGGCTAAATATGACCAAAACACAGTTCTGCTAAAACAAAACTAAAGCAGAAGAAAACAGACAGAATGACTGAATTGTCTTTAAAAATAAAAGGAAATAATAAATTATAGAAACCACCCAGAGTTACTTACACTCAAGTTCTAGTGAAAGATTTATACTACAAGCACAGCAGAAGTTTCTGTATGAGTTAACATTTAGGAAAATTCATCAGAAATAACACTGTTCTTGCTTCCCTCAGTAGCACCACTAACACATAGTTGCTATGACCTATAAATATACCATATTCACCTGCATGCTGCAGCAAGCACAAAAACTGTCTGAACACCAGTAAGTTTCAAACTGGCTAACTGGATATGTAGACGACTCCCTGGTTTCACACAAAGAAAACCGACTGGCCAAAAGGGCTTTCCCATGTCCTGTTTCTTTGATCCTTTCATGGACACGTCTGACAGTTGTTCCAAACCCTACACGATCCACACTGGTAGCCAGCACTCTGGACCAACCATTTTCAGATAGGCAACAGAAAGAACTACAGAACTTGAAAGTTAACAAGGAAATAAGGGGGAAAGAAACAGCAGCATGAGGGTAACAAGGCAGAAGCTAAATGGGTGGCGTGCAGGAGGAGAGGGAAAACACCAGGAACCAGTAGCAAAAAGCAATGGAAGAGCTCTGGAAACTGGTTTACAAGGAGATGCTTTGAAATCAAATATTACACAAGGCACTAGGAGCCATGGAAGTAGAGTCATTTTACTAGCACAAAGCATCACAGGGAAGACACGAAGAACAGGACAAGATGCAGCTATGCAGCACTGTCTAGGTGCAGGAGCTAGAGGAACAGACATTACTTAAAGAGGAAATCCATACCCACCTTCACCAAATCTGGACTTGATTTTGCATTAGATGCTGAATCAAGGATCATAGATTCTGCATGTATTCTGCGTAATCGGTCTTTAAGATCTGTGTTTTGTGCTATTGCCTGGAATATTTAACAAAAATATTGGGAATATAAAGTTCTCTCAACTAACTTGAATGTGGCTTTATTGTGTAAAAAGGGACAAAAAGTATTTTGCGAAATATAAAAATGAAATATTAAAAACACCACCACTACATGATTTTTTTACCAGTTTAGCAAATAATTTATTATAGTCTTCAAACCTTGTTCCTTATCTCTCAAATTTAAACTATTTTTGTTCATTGTGATGGAAGAGATACATGAATGAAGAAAAAAATCCAAAGATGGCAAGGATAGTTCAAGTTACCAGGTTTTGCAAGATGATAATTATAAATTAATTTTGTGTATCATTTTTCTTCTCAAGCTGCCTCCCCTCTAACCCCTCTCCAATCTCTCTTCTCTCAACATTCATTCTTGCCACATCCAATAACATTTGATTTTCCCATTAGTCTTGTACACTGACCCTTTGCATTCCACTGACAGAGAAGTAGGAAATTCAGAGAGGCAGAGGTACAATTTGTGTCCTATTAGCTTAAAATGGTAATGATCATGATAAAAAACCTCTACTGCAAACCCATGTTTGTTACATCTTTATGCATACTGTGTGCATCTGATGGACAGATGTCAGTTAGACTTGTAAGAAGAGAATACAACCCTGCTGTGCCATGAAAATACCTCTGAAAACAAAAAGGGGAAGAACAATAGAATTTAATTGCTCAGGGAAAAAAACCCAACCAATTGGGTTGCTAAATTTGGAACAATACTGAAGACTTGCTGCCCATTTTAGTGATCTGAATCAATATTATGATGTGTAGAACACTGCTGTTTATGCATTCAAATTATCCCCCAGATGTTTCTGCTTTCAGTGAATTAATGCTGGAAATAGTCTTGAAGGCAGGAAAGCTGGTAAGCTCAGCGATGACGAAAGGGAGAAAGTAGTTTCTGATTTTACAAACGTGGTCTAAATTCACCATACAAGCATATATCACTTCCGTGTTCAAGTGAACAGCATTGTGTTATCCACACAACACCAGATTAGGGCAAAAATAATTTGCACAGCTTTCCTGTAATAGTATCTTCCAATTTTTATTGTATGCTACAAACTGTTTTCTTCCTTCTATTTTCTTCTTCCTCCCCAAAAAATAAAAATATTGTACTTTTTCCCCATTCTGCAAATTGCTTTTCTTAGACTGTGTGTATTTAAATGATACTATATGAGGGAGAAGCAGAAACAGATGCTAATTTGGTGGTGTTTTATCCACTTTAAAGCTGTTCACTTTTCTTTCCCTGCCAGGCTCATGAGAGCAAAAGACGTATGTTTGATGGCTTTCAACCTGTGAGTCTGATTTCTTTGTTCGTCATATACAGAAAACAAACTGAAATAACAACAAGCACTAAGTCAACTCATCAACACAGGACTATCTTTCAAAGATGCCTGAGAGAAATACATCAAATTTATCATATATGTGCTTCCATATGTCTTCAAAGGAAGCTTATTCCTTTCTGCTACAGGACAGAAAATGTTGCCATCATGGCTTTACAGATCTGCTGGCTCTGTAGGTATTAATCGCTCCAAAAATTGCCAAGGTTCACAAATGACTTCTGGATGGGCTACAAAAGGTTTATTAAGTATTAGGTAAGACCTAAAAGCACGACTTTAAAAAAAATACTTTTAGAATCGTAGAATGTTTGAGGTTGGAAGGGATCTAGGAAATCATCTAGTCCAACCCCCCTGCCAGAGCAGGATCACCTAGACCAGGTCACCCAGGAACAGATCCAGGGGGGTCTGGAATGTCTCCAGAGATGGAGACTCCACAACCTCCCTGGGCAGCCCCT
>JANHGL010009626.1:59276-81588 GCA_024611195.1 Ceyx melanurus | reverse complement strand
GAATGTCTGAATTAAGAAGGAAGGCAGGAGAGGTTGAGCTGTGTTTGGGGTACATGACTCTTAGCTGGGTGATTTGTGGAAGTATTACACCAGAAACATGCTTCTGCAAAAATCAGCTGTGACAGGTGAGCTTTCTGCCTACATCTAGAAAAGCCTTCCTTTGACAGTGTTAATGAAAAAGGTGCATTTTTTTTAAAGTAGACTCTTGTTTTTTTGATTAGTGCATGGTGTGTATTCATTCCATAACAACAGGGATCATCAAGTACTATCAAGTCTACTCTGACCTGTACTTCTGAGCAGGCCTGACTGATGTTTCAAATCTATTTCCCCTTTTGTTACTTCAAATGCACTGCATGAATGTGACTGTATGGGAATGGTGACTTTAGCCAAACCTTGGAAAGCAGCAACTAATTAAGACTTGCTATCAAATTTCACTTTAATCTTTGACTAGCAGAAAGTAACTCGGGTGTTTTGTTGGTGGCTTTTGTTTCTTTTCTTGTTTTTTTGTTTTTTTGTTGTTTTGGTTTGGTTTTTTTTGTGTTTTTGTTTTGTTTTGTTTTTTGTTTTTGTCTTTGTTGGTTTTTTTTGTTTTTTGTTTTTAACAATTTGAGAAATTGCCACAATTTTAGGTGCTTCATCATGTGTAAAATAGCCTGGGATTGTACTGTTTCAACCCTGTCAATGCTTGATCCAGCTGTGCTTGCTTTTCCTTTAATGTTGGACTTTGTCTGCCCACTTGCGCATTCCCGCTTCAGCATTACAGTGCATGCATCTTGGAAAAAAGAGCCTAATGTTTACACTGAAATTTTCTGAACTACACTTCATTGTAAAGGCACATGTCTACAAAACTACTGATGATTAACTAATGCTTTGGGCCAGCAAGTGTGCTAGCACAGCAGAAGTCATCTGGGCCTAGCAGCTATTAAATAAAACTGCAGGAGAGATTGGGTCTTCTGATGGGAGGAGATGGAACTGTGATAAATGCAGAAGTCTGTGTTGGGGTGAAGAGCAATTTTAACCTGAAAAAGTCATCTTGTTCCCCACACTTTTCATTAACTATGACAAAAAAATTGAGCAAGTGATGTAAACTTAGACACCCTCAAAGCAACACAAGTGATTTCAGTGGGTTAAGAGGATGTTTGTGGTATCAGGTGTGATGCATTACTATATTGCAGTTACTTTCCTGTTTTTTTGACCAGTGTTATGCTAAGTCAAAAATGGGAACAAGGAAAGCCTTTTTTTTTATACTTGTTAGGGCAGTCTAAAAACCAAGCATAACTGCCTTAAGTTAATAAATAATCTGTTTCCTCATTTTGTGATATTATATAACCTCTATAAGTAAAAGTTTAAGTCAATGTGGCAAATTTTATAATCCTGTAATACTGTAATTAAATTTGCTACAAGTGCCAGCAGATTATAAATACTGCATACTTTACAAAAACTTAAATGCTGAATTCTAATTTGAAGCAATTCTTACTAAGTTATTTCATTTATGCAGTAGGACCCTTGCTTTGTACAGCACACCTGTTTCTGGTGTATTGAGTGCAAGGGTGTCCTTAGTTTGAGAACATTCAGCCTAAATGTTCTTACTTTCTTGGATGCTACTGGTTACTTTCCTGATTGAAAGCAGGGTTTTCCACATTATAGATAGCTTAACAGTATCTGCCATAACTCTGAAGCTGATGTCTTAGCAATTCATACAGGCAGCCTTTTGAACAACTGGGGGGAAGAGGGGAGGGAAATTGCAAAAGGGTCAAGTCAGGAAGTTGTTGAAAAATATTTGAAACTCTTCGGGGATTCTTTTCAGTGACTACACTCTTTAGTCCTTTGGATTGTTCGTGCTTTCTCTGAGAAAATGAGTATTTCATTTCCAGCTACCACTATAGCTCCTCCAGAAAAGCAGAAGCAAAGCAAAAAAGGCTGTGAGGAAAAAAAAAGGCAGCAGAAGACTGAAATGGAGATTTCACACATTGATGCAAACTTTAGAAGTTCTTTCATTTGATAGTGGGCTTCTTTGAAAGCTATGCAGAGAGCAGAGATAAGTAATCTAAACAACCAGAACAGAGCCCTCATAAAATTTGAATAAAATACATTATATGTGAACTTCCTTGTGGGTTGATTGAATTGACACCTTTGAAATATTCCATATTTTTGAAGACTTAGTCATCATAAATGTTTTAAAGAGACTCTTGAGACCCCCTGCCTTAAACATCTGTTCACAATAAATAAATAAATTCTGTAGCTACTATCTAGAAAAGGAAATTAATTGAAAATGATGGCCATATTTTCTTCCTCATGATGGAATTTGAAGTAACTCCTACATGTATCAAAATAACTTTATTCTCTGTTCTACACAGGAATTCCATAGGATAGTGATAGAATTGATCCATACCAGGCACTTAAGTGCAAACTCAGTTTTCTGGTCAAGATTTATATAGCTAACTATGAAAGTTCTTGCAGATGCTGCTGCAAAGGCTTTCTTTAGTCTTTTTTTTTTTTTTTTCCTCTCTGAGAGCTAGCAGGTAATGAAGATCCATTTTGTAAAATATTCAAGATGGGAATCATAGAATCATAGAATGATTTGGCTGGAAGAGACCTTCAAGAACATCAAGTCCAGCCATTAACCCTACACTGCCAGGGTCCCTAAACCATGTCCCCCAGCACCATGTCTATGTGATTCTTAAACACCTCCAGGGATGGGGACTCCACCACCTCCCTGGGCAGCCCATTCCAATGCCTAACCACCCTCTCTGTAAAGAAATTCCTCCTAATATCTAACCTAAATTTCCCTTGGCACAACTTGAAGCCATTGCCACTCATCCTGTCCTCTTTAACTAGGGCAAAGAGGTCGACCCCACCTCCCTATAACTTCCCTTCAGGTAGTTGTAGAGAGCAATAAGGTCCCCCCTGAGCCTCCTTTTCACCAGACTAAACCATCCCAACTCCCTCAGCCTATCCTCATAGGAGAAACTCTCCAGTCCCTTCACCAACTTTGTTGCCCTTCTCTGAACCTGTTCCAGTATATCAATGTTTTTGAATTTTTGGTTTTTGAATGTTTTTGTTTTGCTCTCAGGTTACTAAGGCTGAGACCATCTTACGGTGTTGTCTAGTTCTTAGTCTTTTACTTGAGTGAACTTGGATGTAAACAAGCCTTACTAGGTCTAATGTGGGGAATGCATGGCATTTCAGGGAGTCTTGTTGAGGCATTGTGTGACCATTTTTGCTGCTATATGACAGTATTTTCTCCTTAGATGATTCCTAAATATGAAAGATCCTTCAGTAATACAGCAGTATTGTGACAGTTGTCACAAAACATTCCTTTTCAAATTCTGATCTTCAGCTTTTTCCAAATACTTTGTTTAGAAAATATCATTGTAATATAGTGAGTCTACCCAATGTCAAGTATCACTTCAACAGAAGGGGCTTTGAAGAGTTGTTAAAATTGCCAGTTCAAAATTATTTGGCAGATTCAGCAGGTTACAAAATGTTTTTGGGTTGGAAGCTTTTTTAGGATTTGTATGTTTTGGGGCGAAGTAGTATTCTCCAAATGTCCTCTTATTCAGAGAAAGCAGTTTCAGACTCTGTGAGAGACCCTGTTCATGTTGCTATCTGGTTTCACATAGCCACAAAATGAGGTGGAAAATTAAGGAGTGGAGGCTTTGGGTTCAGCACGTTGCCGTGAAATAGTAGCTTTTCTATAGACTGCACGTGCCTTTTCTGTTACTGCAAAATATGTGGGTGCAGTTGACAAGATGCATCTGTTCAAGGTGCTGGTAGGGAGAAATCCTAAAGAAAGATCCAACCCCTTCATTTACTGGCAAAGACACTTTCTTAAGCAAGTGGAAGCTCATCCATTAGAGGTCTTGCCCAGTAAGAAAAGACTGCATTGTTCATAATTTCAGTGTAATATTTTTCTTCCTGTGCATTTAAGCACAATCTTTTCACTATACCAGAGTTCAAAGAAAGATTTGGGAGAAGCGTAGGACCAACAACCCAAGTTGTTTGGCATTTAAAGCCTAGCACCAGTTCTGCATTTCCAGCTTACAGAGGCAGATATCCCTGATGAGGTAGACACATCCACCATGTACTTTTGCATGTGTGAATGGCATTTATATTCCTGTGTAAGCTGAGTATTTTTTCATGCCACTCTTCCCCCACAATGTGTTCTAGGAATATGTGTTCTTGTAAATAACACAGGGAAGTTTTTCACAGCTGTAACAACTCCCTAAAAGCACACATTGGGAAATTCTAAATAGTAATGCGCTGCTGAAGATATAAAATAGCTACATGGGAAGAGTGAAACAAGGCTCTTGTTTTTTGGCATGTCAAGAGTCAAGATGTTCTCTTGGGCACCTTCTGTGCCAGGTCTGTCAGGCTTGTTCAATGAACTTGTCACCTCCTGTCCTCACCAAGCGGAGGCAAATTAAAAAAAAAAATAAATATCAGATGTACCTGGGAACATAGGCATCTCTGTCTGATGATCCAGAGTTTGCTTGGTCTCTTCAGGTCAAGGACTACACATACACAGCCAAGCTGGTGTTGGAGGATACAGTGTGTCCTGGAATAGCTTCTGTCTGGCCACAGGGCTATGCCACTTGTAGTTTGCTATCTGGTGTGTATCTTTATAATTAGTTAGGCCTAGTCTTAAATGTTTACAGACAATGACTGTGCTAGAACTCTCTTAAAGGTCTTTTTGGAAACTGACTTGAAAAATACCAAGTTAATGCAACTTACTGTGGTAGTTGGTTGGTTGGGGTTTTTTTTGTCTTGGGAGCCTTTGTCCTAGGAAATTTCAGAAACTCTTTGTGAAAAGTAGAAAATTACATGATGAGTTCAAAAGAGAAAAAAGGCACTGAGATAGAATTGCTTAATTTCTAGAGTTGAAATAATTGTTATAGTCATTTTTCACTGTGATGTTGTTAACTTTTTTCTGTAGCTATTAATATTCATCTATGCATTTGAAATTAAGCTTTTAAGTATGTTGAAATTTTTTGAAGCTGCTAGGTGACTTCTTTTTTTTCCTCCTGAAAGTGTTTACTTTATTTCAGTGAAGATGTTAGAAATTATATCTGAAGGGTTACGGTCAAATCTCTGATTAATGAAAACACTAACTTGCATGGTGGTGTATTATCTGGGTGCTCAAGATTTTTCCAAGAGGTTAATGAAGAAGCTTACAGTCAATTGTGAAATCAAGAAGCTGATTTTCATGGAAAAAAATTGTTTATAGAAAAATTCTGCACATTAAATTTTGACTTAGAGGCCTCCATTTATGAAAATGCTTTCTCCAAGATTGTGGATCAAGTGGAGCTGCATTTGTTTAATATTAGGTATTTGGAAGTAATAATAATTAATTACCTTCAGTAATGAAGGGTTAACTGTTGTTTGGTTGAGGTGAGTAGATTCTTTTTTTTTTCCTAGCATAGCCAGGGGAAAAATTATATTTTTTACTCTGCATACTGCAGGAAAATAAACTGTTAAAAAATAAATCACCATTTAGTTTGAGCTCTTATGTAAAGTCCACTGAAAATTATTTTTTTTTAATTGTTCATTGTCACAGTGGAGATGAAAACCAGACTTCACACTGATTTCTGCTGTACCACTGGCAGGTGAATCTATAAGCAGTTTTCTTGGAATTGCAAGATCAAAGACAGAATGGGCCTTCTAGTTCTATGCTATCAAAATAGTAGTTTCGTGCATAGCAAGAGATGACGTATGATGAGCTGGATTAATCAGCTGAGACAATCAGTTGAGTTTCATGTTCAGTTCTGTAGTCTGGGAACACTGCAGCAAATAATCTATGTAAAATCAACAGGGTGGACAAAAGAAACAAAGATATTAAGAAAAATGAAGTCTTTAGCCAGCCATATGGTATTCCAAACATATTTAATGCTTCCAAGATTCACTGGAAATTGGAACAGAAGCAGATAATTCAAGGCAACTTGAATGCCTGCCCATTACTGGAAATTATGCTTGAAAATAAAAAAGTTGTGGTTTTTTGTTTTGTTGTGGGTTTTTTTTGTTTTGTTGGGGTTTTTTTTGTTTTGGGTTGGTTTTTTTTTTTTTGGACAACTTTGTTCTCATAAAACCATCTATCTACATTTCCTTATGAAGACCTTTCACATTTCCAAGTGTAACACTCATCAGCTATGGTAGTTCAGATCATGATACAACACTGACCCTGGTGGTATCGCATGGACATGATCACAAACATGAAAAAATGCATATTAGCATGGATTTCTGATGGGTTTTTGGGTTTGTTTTTATTGTTGGTTGATTGGGTGGGTTTTTCTTGGGGGAGTGCAGGTGTGCGTCATGAAGCCCTTGTGTATTTGAAGAACAGTAATGAGTCCCTGAAATGTAATCACTCCTCCCCAGCAGATGAGCTGATTTCCCAACTTTCATGTATATTAATCACTAGAAGTTCTTATTACTAGCATTATTCTTAGTACATTTCCCATACCATGACTGTAACTAGGTCCACTACATTTTATCATTGATTCAGCTTTAGGTGCTACTGCTTTGTAAGGCTGCTTTGAAATGGTTCTTAAGAGTATTTGGTTCAATTTGAACTCAAGCAGTACTGTAGTAAACCCTAGTCAAAAGAAAAATGCTTTTGAATAATTTGTTTTCATGGTTCGGAATAATCCATACTTAAAAAGCCTTTAATATTAAAACTGATTCATTGAAGTATCATAAAAACTCTAAAAACACTACCTTAAACTTGCTTTAGATACTTTGTCCTGTCTAAGAACAAGGGCATTGCTGCAGTCATTTAATATTTGCTTTATTGCTGAGCTACACTCCTGTATTCACTTGGCTGGAAACATAGAATAGTGTATCATTTTGTGCATAATTGTGTGCTATTCTTCATGTCTAGTGCTGCTAAAATGTCAGGGAGAATCTTTGCTAGGGCTTTCAGATTGCCGTAGCAGTTTGTATGATGCTGGGTGCCTCTGTTTGGAAATACCTAATCAGTGGAATGCCTAATCAGTGACTGCTAAGGAGCAGATTTGTACTGAAGAATCACTAATGCAGCTGCACTCATCAGGAATGAGCCACACCATGATGTGGAAAATGTGTGATCAGGAGCTCAGTGAAAAGCAATGTCTAAGAAGCTACAGTTCAGAAGTTACAGAAGTGTAAGAAAAAAGAGAATGCAGAGTTTAGCCCTATTTAGGGTATGCTTTAAAATATTTCTATGGACAGGTGCCATTCTGCGATAGTAAATATTCTTAGATAAGCAATATACCCTGTAAGAAGAAAAATGTAAAGATGTTTTTTGTAATGAGCTTTAAGTGAAAAGTCAGTGCTGAAGATTTCTAGAAAACTTCTAGACTCTAGCTAATCTGTACAAACAGGTAAACAAACAGCCGTTTACAGGAGGAGTCTTGCTTCAAGTCTTCCCAAGGGTAAAATTCAAGGAAAACAACAGCTGCCTATAAATCCATTAATAATTTGCTGGCAGTCTTCTTCCTGTAGCGACTTTATTCTTTCTGTTGCTGAGAGTAATTGGCTAGAGCAGTCACTTGCAGCTGTTAGATACTCTTGAGCTAAAGCAGAGATCATCAGGGCTTTGTATGTCTTTAGGTATAAGAAGTCAGGTCTCCAGAGTATTCTACATCAGGGAGTGCTTTTGGAAATAGGTGGGTCCACTGACAGAAATGAGATAAATGTATGGTTCTAATTTTTGGTTTTACTTTGGCATAAAAATGCCCACCAGGCCATGTGAACAGTTGTATTACAAAATCTCCTTTTTTCCCTGCATATATAAAAACACATTTGTCTTTAAAACTTTTCAGCAGTGACAGAGGTGGCCGTTTCTCACTTGGAATGAGACAAACATGAGAATTATAGTATCATAGAATGGTAGGGGTTGAAAAGGACCTCTGGAACTCGACAACAACTGCCCTGTCAGAGCAGAATCACCCAGGACAGGCAACACAGGAACAGATCCAGACAGCTCTTGAAAGTCTCCAGAGAAGACTCCACAGTTCCAGTGCTCCATCAGTCTCACAGTAAAGATGCTTTTTTTCATGTCGAGGTGGAACTTCCTGTGTTTCAGCTTGCCACTATTGACTCTCATCCTACCACAGGGCACCACTGAAAAGAGCATCAGTTGGTAGATTTTATTTTTTTTTTTCCTTCCTGCAGGCTTGGAAAACAGAGATAATAGCCATAGTTTAGTTTTGGTCTCCTGACATGCAGTTCCCTCTCTGTATGTCTGATTCAGAAAACACGTGAACTTAATTACTGTTCATAATGTTGTACTTTGCAGCAGGTAACTGCAATAAAATACCATGTAGGAGGTTATCTTGCAGGTTGTTCACAAAAGCAACATAAAAGTTCTACCTTAAAGTCTTATCTCAATACGAAGCAAATTATATCTTTGAGGAAATGTTGTGTGTATTCATAACAACATCTTTAGCTATTCAGATTTAATATAATTGCCACCTTCTTTCATAGAGTGGAAGAACACCGAAGTTGAGAAATCTTCATGCTTCTCAAGTGTTTGACAAGAACTGGTGATATTACACCTTTGATTCTTTTAGTTTAATTTTTACCCTCCTGGGAAAGGAACCTTATTAACTCACTAGGAAACCATCAAAATTTGAACATTTGCTTGAAACATGACTGGATTCATTTGTTTTGTTTTTCAGTAGGGCAATTATAATAACTTTCTTCTCCTGTTGTCTAGTCAAAGAACTTAAAATTCTAAAATATAAACGTTCTTTAAAGTATAATATTTCAATTTTGTGGAAAATGGGTTTTCCTGGGGAAATGAAATTTCTCATTTACATTTCTGTTGACATAATTTTTAAGTACAATATATGTGGAATGATCTTTGAGAAAATAGTAACCTTCTGGAATTTGCAACTGAATAGTAATGAGGATAAAGTATGGAGGAGTTTTGTGAAATTATTAACTTGATGTCTTGGGTGAAAACACTTTATATAAAAATGGAAAGCTAGGGCATTATTTTCTTCCTTTCTAAAAATTTGTTAGTTACAAAACTATGGCTGTGCTCAGTCATTCCATGCACAGTGATGTGTTGCAATTCATTGCTCCTTTCAGCCCTGGAAGTGTAACAGTTGTAATAGCTAAATGTTTAACAATTTAGAAGCTGTAGTTTTAATAATTTCTGAAAATACTAATGTATACTTTAAAAAGGTCTGCAATCTCAGGAAGAAGTGGTATGTTTTCATTAAAGAAACATTTGGAAGATGATTCATAAAGAGCAGAAATTGTCTGCTCAGTCTTATTGCTTATACATATCTGCTTGCTGTACATAACAAATATATATGAAGAGTAAAAAGTATGGCAGTATGGCTTATCTGCAAAGGTGGTATTGCCATATGTGAATATATTGTGTTCCTCTATAAAATACAAAAACTTTATTGTGCTGTGAAGTAAAACATTTTGTACAGGTTCCAGTTTTTGGAAGCAGTGATTCAAGATGAGTAAGTCGATGTCACTTATTTGAGGTCTGTACAAGCATTTCACAATACAGAAGAAAAAGGTCCTACAGCTAATTCAAAATGTATTGCATTGTAAATCAGGCCTTTTCTTTCTAGAATACATACTGATCAGACAGACTGATGATCACTAGCATGGAAAGAGATCATGATTCTATAGCTTACATTTCTTTCCCATCACAGCAGTTTGCATTCCCAATTACTTAACAGGAGTATGTTTAGGAACTAATGAGCACAAGAGAATAAAAGCCCATGCATCCTCTCCTGATGATCCACAAGTATGGCTTCTACTTCCTATTTCATCTTGTTTTCTCCAGACACCTCTTCTATGATCACATTCACTAGTAATTGCCAATTAAGCATGTGACTTGTTTATGACTGCAGAAAAATTTGCTTTTCAAAACCAAAGTCCAAAAAATTTATTGGTCTTTTAATTCAATGCACATACTTTGGATAAGACATTTGGCCAAGCTAAAGATTTATTTCAATAGTTATCTTTGTTGCTGACAAGTGAATTATGACTTAAAGGTGTTTAATAGTCTACTAGGGCTTTCTAGGGACTGTCCCTGGACATCCATGGTGCCTGTTTCCCTATTTTACTCAAAATACTGAATTGATTGTTACTGGGGGATTAATATTTTTTTCCTTAATTTTAATTTCTGTTCTGCACTTCCACTTCTTAAATATAACTCTTTAATACTTCTCATTTTCATTTTTAATGTTAAATCTTATAATGAAACTCCAGTACAAGACATAGTTAATTTATGGACAGTGGAAAAAAAAAGTTCCGTTTTGAGGCTTTTGGGGCTGAAGTAATTTCATCTCTACCATCCCTGTGTGGTTAATTGAAGTTCCCTACATCTGATATTTTTTGAAATAATAACTCATATTCACATCACACTACCTCTAGCCTTAGGTAATATATTCAGTATTAGACATTTGTAGGCTTGAGACAGTGGCTAGAAATAGTTTTCTGTCTGTATATAAATCTTGTCAGTATCAGAAGTGTACATAGTATGTTTGAAATTCTATCAAATAAAGCAAGAGTTTTAATTGCTAAGCAATCATTCTCTAGATGTTAAAGATGATAATTTGTTGCATTTAAAGCTAAATGTTTTCTTTAACAATGGGGTAAATAGGCTCATTACAAAAACTCAAGTGTGACTCACATAAATTTTTACATTTTAAAGCACTTGCGGCTAATACAGTCATCAACACAATCAAAGTGTTCATGCCTCCAAGATTCCTTGCAGCTATGTAGTGCTTCATCATTTATTTCCCTGGTTTGTAAAAATGTGTCCTACATTGATCAAAATTGTCATTTCAGGGACTTTAAGCAGCTGGGGTAAAACTAGGTAGGGGGATTGTGGGTGTTTTGTGAAGTCTTCAGTGAGCACTGCAAAAGCAGCTCAACTTGATCCCTTACGTCCAAGTGTTCTTTTTCCTGTGGTTTCCTTTATTAATTTATTATCAGAAGCTGCATTTACCTTTCTCTAAACAGTAGCTTCTTTCCTTGGCTCATAGCAAAACCTACAATAAACCTTCAGAGAAGCTTGACCACTGGTTGTTGCAGTGCTATCTCTACTGCCTGCCTGCACACAGGCTACAAGATGGTCATGGTAGGGGTGAGGATGGGGAGATTTTCAGAAGAATAGCACCAAATCCAGATCCATTACAACATTGAGGTCATGCAGTTTTTTTCTTATGCAGAAGCTTGTCTCTTGCAGTTTGTATAGCATGAAACTAGTAATGTACTGTGACTGATCACTACTGCAAGCATGGATACTTGCCATGAGGAGGCAAGTCTTCTGTTGTTTATGAAGATAAGAAGTGATACTGAACAAGACATGGGGTTGTAACTGCAGTTTGCACCTCTACTTCCTTTGCCAAAAGGATCTCTGTTTTCTTTGTTGGTATAGAAAAGTTATGAAGACACTGATCAAATGCACTATTGACAGACGTAGCACTGGCATTCAAAGTTAGGCACATAGTCTATCATTCATGCTTAAGGTTTTCTTCAACATATGCATTTCAGGGTGTCCATTACCAGCAGAATGTATTTGCTAATTGTCAGCCAAACACTGAGCTGTCTCACTTGTGTAGCACTTGAAAGCAGAGCTGCTGTGCTGTGGAGGGAAGGGTTAGCATTTATCCTCAACAGTCCTGCCAGACATCATGGGTGTCAACATATGCACTTCTAACACAAATAGAGTGATACTATCAGCTCTTGCTGAACAACAGATCTAATTTTGCTAATGAGTCTCATTAATACATCAGTCAGCTTTTGTTAAAATGACATCCTAGCCTCTGCCTCTATGTTGGTTTGTGTTTAACAGAGATATTTAAGCAGGAGGCTATTAATGGCATTGTCACTGTTTGTTACTGTAACTGTCATTTTTACTCGCATAAAGATAAAGCTTAATTAAAACAGACTGGCTGAAGTGAAGGACAGATCTGTGGCCCCCATTTGATGTATTCTGTTATGACAGAGCAGATGCAGAGAGGGGTATTCTGGCTGTCAGCGTTCTTTAGTGATAGGCATTATTAGATTGCCTATATAATCCATGTGCTTCAATACTTAAAACTTCGCACACATCCATGTCTGTACTGATATTTTTCTCAGGCTTGCCAGCTGGACTCAAACTGGGGCACTTCCCCTAGTTTTCATGGCTGCCACACAGGTGACTGACCTGAGGTGGGAGGCAGATCCCATATGACATCTGGGAGTTCCATGTTAGTCTGTACGCAGGATCAGAGCTGACCTGTTTCATCAATGGCTCAGAGAAAGCAGGATTATGGTTTGTTGTTTGTTTTGTTTGTTTGTTTGTTTTTTTCTTAAAAGGAATTTCTCCTATCTTTTACATAATTCAGAGTTACTCTGATGTGGATGGTTTTTTCCAGCTGATACTGTATAGTGAGAGAAGCCTTGATGAAAGGAGGTAATCTGGCAAAGCATCATTCTCTGTTTTAACAAGTTATCTCAAGGCTGTAGCTACTTGCTTCCCTAGTAGCCTTTGTGCCTATCAGCATTGCACATAAGCTGTACAAAGTGCTGTTTTTTACACACTTGTCCAGCTGTGCAAAGTACATAAATTATTCAGATGTGCTCCTGGAGTGGGAAAAAGCCTTTCTCAATACAGCCAATGTATCACACATCCTGTTGCAGAAATTATGCTTAACAAAATAGTTGTTACAGCTGGTATATGCACATGAATGCATGTGAAGTTTCATGTCACGGAATGTTTTGACCTTACTGTATTACAGCTAACTAATGAAGTAGTATCTGAAACTTGGAAGCACCTCTGGCATTTCTCAGTTCAGGAGCACAGTTATTCTAAAGGGCAATCAAACTCAGTCCTCTTTGTTCTCTCTCAACGTCTATGCTGATTTTATATCATGTAGAAGTTTACCTTCGTATGATCGTTTGAAGACCATTTGACTGCATTTGCATTTGTACTGAATATATCTTTAAATCCATAACAACAAAGGTTTTCTTTAAAAACAACTGAATAACTTATTGTTCAGAGCTTTAGTGGTAAATTATGAGAACTCTGATTGCTGTGAGATCATATCTCACTACTGTAATGCAAGAGTATGGTGCTATCTACCAGTACAGGTTTCTTCTGCTGTCCTGAAATGCCAGTGCTTCCTTTTGCCTGTGGGTATCTAAGAAAAAAAAAAAAAAAAAGTAAATCCAGGGCATCTACTTCACACATAATAAGATAATGTGTATTTTCTTTTATGGGTGGGGAAGAGGGAGAAGGAATACTTAGTCTCATAGCTATATGTAAATAAGACTGATAAATTAGGTCTGAAACACTCCCTTAATTTGAAGTCCATAAATTCATAAAGAATCTGTGCAGATTAGAGTGTCAAGGCCAACTTCCAAAAAACCTTAGATTTATTAAAGTATATTTTCAAACATTAAATACTGTGTTACTTCAATATTTGAAGATATATTTTAAATGATGCAGAAATAAAAGCTTGTTTGGGTTCAAGAAAGAATTGGGGATATTGTAGGAAGAGAGCAAATCTGTCACTTTTGTCTCAAAATAAAATAAAAACAAAACTGCTGTAAAACAACAATTGAAACACCTTTAAAAACATTCAGCTAAAAAGATAAAATCTGTCTAGAAGCAACTCAGTTGTTGCACTTGCCGCTAAAGAAAAAAACCCCAACACTTAAGTGAATATCATACTGTAATATGAACCACTTTTTTGAAATTTTTGCTTTATTTCAGTCATTAAGTGGCTTGAAATTGAATATACATAAATTTTTTATGTAGGAAATATGTTAATAAGCCAGTTAGAAAACCTGAGCTGAAAAGTAAAATCACTGAACAGAATTTGCTTGGTTTTCACCCATACCAGGACAATTGGGTAGAACTTTGAAGAGGAGGATTTTTTTCGCAGTGACTTTTCAGTTGCCTTGCTGGTGTAAGGCTGTTGATACTTCTAATTTAATCAGTAAGTGCTGCCTGAAAATATGTGAGGTAAACCAATAAACTTGAAGTGCATATTAGTTTTTATTTTAATCTCCAGGACAGAGATTATGCTTGCTTTTGCCACAATGTCTTTCTTTTAAAGCTTACAAAGTTTTAGCTGCTGCTTGGATTATTTTGTTTTGATTTGGTTTTGGTGGTGGTGTTTTTGTTTTGTGGTTTTTAGTTTTGGGAGCTTTTTTATTATTCTTTTTTTCCTTTTTTAAGAAACTGTTGTAGAACATTTCTGCATAGATGATGGACAGCTTTATATCTGAATTCATAGACTGATGAACAGGCTATACTAGAAATACAGATCATGGAGTAAGTAAAGCTTTTCATTAACAATGTATGGGATTAGATGCAAGAAATCTTTAAATCTCCATTCTTGTTCTGTGTCCAAATGAACTTGAAACTTATATGTGTGTTTATTCCTAAATCATTAATCCCACAGCTTCCTTTATTTGTCTTATTGTGCTTTGTACTGACAGTTCTGTTAGCTATATTTATACAGGTAAGACATCTAATGCTCTTCATCCTGTATCTATAGGTAAAAAATACTCTTCTTAAAAAAAAAAAGAGTTGTACATGGATGCACTTTACTCCAAAATAAGTAAATAACATTCTAATATGTTTAATTCTTTAAAATTCTTTGGAGTTGTTTTTATCCAGCTTGGAAGAAATAACTGGATGTTGAAGAGAGACCTAGTCTTTGCACCTAAGTTCTATTTATTTTATATTTGGATTGAATATAAAGACCATGAAGATTCAAGTGGAGGTGATGTGGATTTTCGCTTCATTAAGAAGAGGGAGGTCATTGTAGATCACCTGGTATTTTAACATTTAGTCACAGAATCATTCAGGTTGGAAAAGACCCTTGGGATCATCGTGTCCAACCATTAACCCTACTTGCAAGATCCCCCCTAGACCATATCTCCCAACACCACATGCAAGCAATGCTTAAACACATCCAGAGATGGTGACTCAACCACCTCCCTGTGCAGCCTGTCCCAATATCCCACCACTCTTTCCGTGAAGAACTTCCTCCTAGTGTCTAGTCTAAACCTACCTTGTTTAAGCTTGAAGCCATTCCCTCTAGTTCTGTCACTAATTACCTGAGAAAAGAGACCAGCACCAACCTCTCCACAATGTCCCTTCAGGTAGTTGTAGAGAGTGATGAGGTCTCCCCTCAGCCTCCTCTTCCTCAAACTAAACAGACCTAACTCATTCAAACAATCCTCAAATGATCTATTCTCCAGTACCTTGACCAGCTTCATTGCCCTCCTCTGCACCCACTCCAGCACCTCAGTATCTTTCTTGTACTGCAGTGTCCGAAACTGAACACAGTACTCGAGGTGAGGCCTTACCAGTGCTGAGTACAGGAGAACAATCACCTCCCTACTTCTGATCACACAATTTTTAATACAGGCCAGGATGCCGTTGGCCTTCTTTGCCACCTGGGCACACTGCTGGCTCATATTAATTCATAGTCCTTGTATCATTTCCCATTAGTGCAATTGAGACACATAATCAGTCTTGTTCTCTTGATGTTCTCAAATATATTTCTCCCATATTCTTGAAGAAAACACGGTATGGCATTTTGCATTGTGTGAAAAATTTAAATAATCTTCTTCCAACTGATGTTGGTATAGTAGGATATAGAGGATGCTGCAGCTGTGGTATAAAGCTGTAAATAATCAAAACTGGAAACATTAAAAAAGAAAAAAAGAAAGATAAAAAGTAATGTTTGAGTCTTTGTATCTCATTCTCTGTACTCCGAAGTATTAACCAGAAGGAATTACAACAGTTCTTTTTGTGTAGCACAGACGAAAGGTGATTCCCATTGCATCCTGATTGTGAAATACTACAAACCCAGCACATGAACAGAACAGGGGATATAATGAGTATTGCCAATGTCTTAAAATCTCTATAATTGTAAGGACTTTATTCTGGAAGTCATATTCAGGTGGACGGCAAGCAACCTTGTGAAGCAGTATAAGGTTGCATGCAAGAAACAGGCACTAGGAGACCAGTCTCAGACTTAAAGCCTACTATGGAATTCCCTTTTATATGTAGTATATATTTATATCTTTCTGTATTTTGCGGTCCTAATTTTCATCTTGAATGAAATTATTCCTCTCTGAGTAGTAAACCTCATGAGATTATTTTAATAATCCAAATGTTTGCGTATCAGTTTGAAATAGAAAACCTGCCTCTTGAAATTCCTGTGGCCATTAAAATATGGTCATGCATAACCATATAAATGAACAGTTTCTTGGGTACTCTCCTCAAAGAATGAAGGCTGCATGACAGAGATGGGATACACTTTACAATGTAGGTCAAGCACCTCTCTGTGTTATACTATACTGCTAACTCTGATAGACAAAAGTGATCTCCATAGTCATAAAGGGGACTGTGCTCTTCTACATTATGTGTCATGGAATGAAGTCCTAGAAATGATATAAGAAGAGGGATAATTGTGTGGAAATGGCTTTTATCTTGTTGTAAACTGCTGGTAATTTAACATGGATGTCTAATCTTGCCATTAAAATATTGTGGAAAGTGACAAATATAATGTGTTGGTTGGGGTTTTTTTTGGCACAAGTCTGTGTATCTGACCCTTTTAAGAAGTATTAATGTGTTAATTACATGATTGTAAATTATCTTGTTAATTCTTCTTCCACAAGCAACTAAAACGCCTCTGTCAACAATTTCATTTATTTTGTTAGGTTTCAACATAGTTTGCAGAGCAGTTCTGCTTTGGTAGGCAATGAGCCCTAAAAGGGGGTTTGCTGCAGAAAACTGCACTGAACTTGTGTTCCAGCACTCACTTCTGCAGCCTCTGTGGCATGCTTCCAGATCTCCTCTGTGCAGCGCATCCTTTCCTTGATGTTATTGGTCTCCCATACCTATATTAAACTTTTATGGGAGGGGTTGGTGCATGGTCTGTAATTGAAAAATCAGTTTACGGTTGCAGCAGATTACTTACTGTAGTGGAAAGTAGTAGCATGTTTCTTGCATCTTCAGAGCTGAAGTGAGGGAAGTTGGAAAAGGGAGAAGAGATTTCATTAGGAAATGGTGTGAGGACTTGCTGGGTTTTGGATTCCATTCTTGTTATAAACCATTGTATAAGCTGTTGAGAGGTCTGTATTCAGACAAAACTGTTAAAAGAAATAGCCTTTCTTTCTGAGTTCTGTACAACCAGTAGACAAAAGGTTCTTAAACAGAATGAATTTTATTTACAAGTACAGCAGTTCTTTTTCAGTTGCTGGTGTTTTCCACTCTGTGTGTCTTTGCTCATATGAAATTTGAATCAATAAAAAGCAGTAGGTGAAATGGTTCATTCTCTGTTGTTCTGGCAGGTTCAAAGGTTTCTTAGGTGTATGTGGGCGGGGGGTGTTTTTTAGTCTGTTACTATGCCTTTGAAGAGACAAGAGTGGTCAGTTATGCTGGACACCTCACTGCTCTTAGTAGGATGCTTTCATAACAATTATGTATGTGACACCAGAATAAATGCTGATCTTATCTGTTTTCATGTAATTTGTTTAATGGCTGGAATCTGAGGAAAATAATTGTACTGTATGTAAATTTAGGGTGACAAGAAGAGATTTTGTGTGTGTGCAACAGAAGAAGGGGGAACTGATTTAGTCTTGATAGATAATGGACTGCCAGGTAACAGAGAATGCTTTCTCTGCTGACTTAAACATGTGTTAACCAGCTTGAATTTTATTTCTTTAAAGGGTCGTAGTTTTTCCTGGTTTAGCTGCTTTCTTGGTATCTCTGTTTATATCCATGTTAAAGGCAGAAACAAATCTTCTTGAACATGCAGATTATTACATATATCTTAAAGCACAAATGTTCACAGTTAATTTGAGTGTTGTATTTGTGTTTTGCTAAGAAACCAAGTGCCTGTAGTTCCTTTTGAAAATAATTCAGTGCTCTATCTTTGCTAAGTGAAAAGTAGGGTTTGTTCATAAAGAACACCTTGTTTATTTCACCCAGCTTCAGTTGTGAGGCTTACTTAGTGCCAACACACTCTGTTTTCAGATGGTAGAATATTTCAAGCAACTGAAAAGATCTGGACAAGATATCAATTCCTGTTGTAAAGTCAACAGAAAACATTACATGTACTTTATGCATTGTTTATGGAACTGGATTTAAAAACAGGTAGAATCAGATTACACTGAAAACTAGATTACTTCATAGTTTAGACGTGTTTGTATATGGTCAAGGCTTTTTCTTATGCTAGGTGAGTCCAACATTACTTTATCAGTTTGATGTGTGTGGGTCCATTTCTGATACAAAATAAAGGACACTTGCATTGTTGTCATATTGGTAGGGTATTGTAAAGATGGTCATAGTTACTTCTCATCTTGAAATAATGTTAGAAAATAGATTAATTTTGGTTATTGGAAATATCAGCTCCAAATTCTTGTTGTCCTCTAGAAATACATGAAGTATAATTGAAAGGGAAGTTTGACTAGCCTTTATTTTTTCAAATGCTTAATTCATGAACACAAGGTAGAAGGAATCATCACAACTGGAAGAATTTACCCACATATACAGAAGACGGCCTAGCCCTGGAAGAGCTGAGTTTCTTTGCTACAACAGTTTGCTTAAGAAGTGCTCTCTAGCCTAAAAACTGCCTCCTGCTACATTCTGGAAAGTAAAACATATTGCTTTCTTTGTGACAAAACAGAGTTGTGTCAAAACTCAGTACTGATGTAACAGGAGCAAGAGCCCTTGTTTTTGTCTAGCCTTGGTTCAAAGAGTTGGCAGAACTTACAAACTTAAGACTTCTATCTCTAAGACAGATAAAGAGTCTGTGACCTGCTACAGTTTTGTATCCTAAAAAAGAAAAGCAGTGAGCTTCCCACAACTACCTGAAAGCAGGATTACGTAACACAACTATTTATGATACGTGTTAAGTATAGACATAAGACAGGAGTCTTGTATAACAGTCTCCCAAACTAGCAGAGTACCTGCACGTAGTATAGATACTAAAAAACTATGATTCTTGTTGTTAGGTCCCTGAAGTGATCTTTGTTTAAATAATATTATGGGAAAATTCTGTTTTTATTGTTGTGGGAATCTTTTAAGAATGAACTTTTCCAGCCACCACATTTTAACAATTTGAGGAATAACTACCTGTCTGGAATGCAAAGTAAATCACCAAGCACTGCAGTCATGCACTATTTCTCCATGGATTGCCATTTCTATGTGTTCAAGTTCCTTTGTTCCCACATTATATATAGTCTGCCTTCAGTCTGAATTGTGTGCACCTCAGATTAAAATAGATGCTGTTTCTACAATCTTTACCATACGAAGAGTAGGATTAAGGAAGCATTAAAACCTAGTATTTGTAGGAAATACCTTCATTTGAAAAGGGAACAATTATCTTTTCCTCTTAGTTGCATATAAACTTTTCAACTTTCAGAATTACTCATGTTTATAGTTTACAGAATTTATACTGTAACATTTTTTAACTGTTGCGTAGTAGCTGCCTGTTAGGATGAAAGATTTTCCAATGTGAGTCATTGTGTTAGAGGTCCCAGAGCTGGATGCACTACTCCAATTGAAGTCTTACAAGAATGGAATAGAAGGACAGAACCCAACAATCTCATCATTCCTCAGCCTCTATTGATACTGGGGTTTGCCATGACCTTGCATTTGGCATTGTTGAACCTCATGAGGTTCACACAGGCCTGCTTCTTGAGCTTGTCCAGGTCCCTCTGGATGGTATCCCATGCCTCGATCATGTCAAATGCACCACTTAGCTTGGTGTCATCTGCAAATGTACTATGTGAACTTGATCCCACTGTGTCTTTGATGAAGATACTAAACGGCACTGGTCCCATCACAGACCCCTGAGAGACACCACTTGTCACTGACTTTTCAAAGACACTCTTTGCACAACTTTGGCAACAGTGTTTATGTAACAATGTCCATACAGATTCATAAATTTTGTCTCTCTGTACTTGTGACTGTGCATGAAAACTGTCTTACTTTCACCATGAATATTTATGGTCTGCAATAATCTGATTAACCTTAAAATTTAACAATATGTTAGTTCCATGACCTGGTAGTTCTTCATCCATGCAGGGTCAATGATGCATTTTAATTGATAAGAAATGATCAGAATTTCTTAGAGGTTTTCCATGGTTGCTCTGTGACAGAAATATAAGTAGCTAAATATATTATAATACAAAATACATAAAGCAGTGGATTTATGTAGCTAGCAGTTTTCTTTTTTTTTTAATTTACAAAGGCAATTGTGAACCCTTCAGAAGGTACATCCTTGTGGATTGCTCTATAGCATATATAAACTCATTTTTTCTATATCGTTCCCTATCTGACACGCTTAAAATTATATTATGAAATTGTATTCAGAGTTCTGAAGACCAAAAACTAAAAACCACACTCAGTCTGTCGCGTGGATAAATTATTTTTTCTCTTTCCCAAAGTTTCCATTATCACTAACCAATTCTAGAGGCCATAGATAATCTGGCTGTTTGCAAGTGGGTATTCAGCACAGCCATCTGGCTCCATTATGAAGAGCACTGCAATTTGATAAGTGGTGTTGCTGCAGTCAGGGCACTGTTTGGAGATTATTGTTTTATGACTCTACTACAGCTGGAGAGTGCTGTTACTGGCCTTGAACAAGGTCAGAAGGTTTATATGAGAGGTTCTGAAGTTAAAGAGAATAGAAGAAATATGCAAGAGCAAGAAAAATAATTTACCTGAGTTTAGATTTTATTTAATAGAGGCAAACAATTTTAGGAAGCTAAATAGTAATGGAGAATATTTTTTTCTGAATTTCAAAGATAAGGGTTCACAGAATCACAGAACGTTAGGGGTTAGAAGGAACCTCCAAAGATCATCAAGTCCAACCCTCTTGCCAGAGCAGGACAAAATTAGAGCAGATCACACAGAAATACATCCAGACAGGTCTACAAAGTCTCCAGAGAAGGAAACTCCACAACCTCTCTGTGGAGTCTATTCCAGTGCTCTGTAACCCTCACACTCTCATGTTTTGAGGTGGACTTCCTGAACTCAAGCTTGAGTCCATTGCCTCTCATCCTATCACAATGCACAAGTGAAAAGAGGTTGTTCCTGCCTTCTTGATGCCCAGCCCTTACATACTTATAGACATTAATTTTGATCCCCTCTGTCTTCATCAGACTAGAAAACCACAGGTCTCTCAGCCTTTCCTCATAAGGCAGGTGTTCCAGCATCTTAATCATCCTTGTAGCCTTCTATTGGACACTCTCAAGTAGATCTTTGTCTGTCTTGAACTGGGGAACCCACATCTGGACACAATAACCCTGGTGAGGTCTCATGAGGGCAGAGTAGATGGGGAATCACAGAATTATAGAGTCATTATGGTTAGAAAGTACCTCAAAGATCATTAAGTCCAACCTTCATCCTATCATCTCTTCCTCCACTAGACCAGAGCCTCAAGTTAGCATTCGCAAGTGCAGCGAGAAAGCTGGGCATAGAACGACAAACCTTGCTACCGGAGCATACCCTTTTTTCTTTTTCTTTTTATTCAGCAGGGTAGGGCTTCCCCTATCTCAGGCAAGCTGGCAGCAGTGGGGAATCAGCCAAA
Organism: Ceyx melanurus; assembly: GCA_024611195.1. Taxonomy (NCBI): domain Eukaryota; kingdom Metazoa; phylum Chordata; class Aves; order Coraciiformes; family Alcedinidae; genus Ceyx; species Ceyx melanurus. The sequence goes on along the minus strand of JANHGL010009626.1, from coordinate 60,025 downwards.
AAGTCTTGGCGGGAGCAGCTGAGAGGGTCACGTGGCTGAGGGGTGCTACCATTGCCAGCTGTGGACATTTAAACGCGGTGAAGCTGGAAGCGCCTCTCAGTTTGTGTGCAGAGAGAAAGCAGCCTCTGCCTAGCATTCACTGTTGGCGTGTGAGAAGGAGAGAGGGGGGGGGGGGGGGAGGAAAAGAAAAAAGAAAAAAAACCACAATGAAAAGCACCCATCCAGTTAAACTTGCTGCTGACTGCTCAATATGGTGTCCGCTCGGCATAAAAAGGCCATGGTTCTGTCTTAAATCAAAGTGGATGTGGTAGAGACACAGCCTTATTGATGGCCTTGAAAGGCAACTCCTATGGCTGTGTGCAATGTGAGCGGATAAGACGATCTGCTCAGCTGAGCACCCCAGCTTGAAGATGAGATTTTGAGGCTTCAAGCTGAAATGGGAAGACTCAGGAGTATCAGGGATTGTGAAATTGAGATTGACCGCTGGAGCCATGCTCTGTGCTCCATTCAGCAGACAGGTAACAACCAGGATAAAAGGGCCTCTGTGTCTTGCCGCTCTTAAATAACAGAACCCCAAGTAAAGGGTGTGAGTGGAGGCAAGTTCATGGGCATGGTAGAAGAAGAGCACTCCCCCTGCCTGCTTCTATTCCTCAGGTGCCTCTGAAAAATAGATAATAAGCTCTTCTGGAAGACATTGAGTTATCTTATAGCCAGTTGGAGGGTGGGAAAGTGGTGGAGGGGGAGGCTTG
>JANHGL010009626.1:41972-53808 GCA_024611195.1 Ceyx melanurus | reverse complement strand
CCTCTAACTTCATTTGAGCAAAAGAGGTGATTGGAGGTAAGAGTTTAAATGAGACTGACATTCCGTGATTGATTTCCTCACCCATCTGCAGGATCTTTGGGGTGTGATCAGAAACTTTAGGAGCATTGTGTCTGTCCTCTTTGTGGACTGTTATTGAATCATAACACAACTCTGTGTGTTTCAGTCCCTTGGATTTCTCTTAAGTTGTCTAATCTTGTAGACAAATGAAGGTAATATTTTTCTAGGACAATAAACCCTTTTGTTTCTTTCTTCCCCAAGAGCTGATTCCTCTGTGAGTGCTTCTCAGTTCTCTAGTCCCTTCTTCTATCAGGAAGAATTTCTTTACAGAGAGGGTGGTTAGACATTGAAATGGGCTGCCCAGGGGGGTGGTGGAGTCCCCATCACTGGAGGTGTTTAAGAATCGCATAGACATGGTGCTGGGGGACATGGTTTAGGGACCCTAGCAGTGTAGGGTTGATGGCTGGACTTTATGATCTTACAAGTCTCTTCCAGCCAAATCGTTCTATGATTCTATGATTCTGTTCTTAGCTTGAAGGGAATAATCCCACCCTTTCACTTCTCTGCAGAAAAACTGGGGACATCCCTTGCCCACCTTCCAAGTATTTTACTCTCTATGGTTGGCTCTCAAATTACAGTGTAGTCATGGATAGAGACACCTGCTTCATATGGCCTTGATAGGCATCTGAGTCAGGGGGCAAAAAAAAAGGAGTCATAAGGCAAAGGGATAAGCGATTTTCAATTTCATAAGTCAATATTCTTAGCTTGAATATAGGTTCACAAGGCTTTCACAGCTCCGGAAACTGCAAAAAGGTCTTACCAGTATAGCCAAAGTGCATTTGGAAACTGGAATAAAATTTCCAAGGTTGCTATCAGTGCAGCACCCCTTACTTTCTTGTGAAGGAAAGGCAGATCAAGACATATTGATAACAACAACAACAACATCAAAACAGGGTATTGGAGTCAACTGTGTATAATTACAGAATAAATAGGAGTTGTCATTTGGGTACATCAATTTGCAATTTTCACACTTTCTCAGTGTGAAGATTTAGTTTTATTTAGTAATACTGTATAGGTTACCATCTTCTAGTAGTGACTACACAAAACCAGGAATAAATATGGGGGTAACTGGTAGTGATCAATTTGTTTCCTGTCACACTGCATTGTAAAAGCAAAATAAATCTTAAGAGAAACACATGTAGTGACTGCTTCATGAACACTTTTATGACATCTCATGGTTTGCAGGAATAGTGTCTTCTTATGGTGTTTCTATCCTAAAGTTCAGTTTTTACTTCAGAGGTAAGAAAGAGTAATTTGTGCTTTCATTATTCCTCCAAGGTTTGGCACCATTTCAAAGCATAAGACAATTTGAGTATTGAGAGTGAGCTTGTGCAACCACCAATGAAGTCTTGGGGGTCTTGTGCTACAGAAGCCTGGAGTCCTGTAGAAACTGTCACAAGGTCTCAGACACTCAGGATTTCCAGATGTTGCCCAGTCCAGCCTGATTTCAGACAATGACAAGTCCAAGTTAGTCCAGTCCCTGTCCAGAGCTGCAACTGTGTTATTGTCAGGTTCAATATATAATTATTGCTACAGTCAATCGGAAAGTGTGTAACATACAATACATGTTTGAAAAAGAAAAGTAAGGCTGCGAAATCCAGGTCATGATGGTTGGGAAATACAACCTTATAGTTTTGCAAGATCCTTTACATGCACTTTATTTCCATGGACACATTGCACTTATCCTTTTAATTACTATATCCCAGAGTACTGAGAGACACAAGAGATCATAAATATTGTTAGTTACACTTTTTTTTGTGATTTAAAGTAAACTCTCCTACATTAATTAAAAAATGTAATAGCTAGTTTTACTGTCCAGGCACATAATCTTTATAAGCTAATATACAAACCACCAACATACTACAAAAAAAGCCCTGAAATTAGCACCCAAATCTCCTAGATGAGGTAATTAAAAATATGAAGATTTATATATACCTAATTCTGTGGAATTGATTTACAGTACAATCCAATGGTTCTGAGCTGCTTTCTTTAGTTCAGCATATTAAAACAAAACAAAAGCCAACCAAACCAAAACAAAACAGAAACAAGAATAAACAAAAACCCCAACCAGCCAACCAAAACCCCACTAATATGAAATCCATTATGCTTAATTCAGTAGATTCTTCTGGTCTAGGAGAATTACCCATATACCTGGCCTGTACTGTTTTCCATCTCACTTTAAAAATTATTTTTTTTGAACACTAAGAAAATTGTGCTTCAGTAGTAAATTGGGAGTCAGACAACTACTTATTTATCAAAGAAATGTGCAAGGTGTTGTTTTTGCCTTTGGACTGGTGCATGAGTCATACCAAATTTTTCTGTTCTTTACTAATGAGAAAAACTCAGACAAAAGCCAATCAATCATCAAAAAAAACCACCACAAAACAGAACCAGCCAACCAACCAATCAACAAGACAAACCAGAAAACAACAAAACAAAACTCCTCTTGACTGAAAATAACAGGATTGAGCTTTGTGTTAGAGGGGCTTGTGCAGGTTTTGAAGTTGGATCATCCACATGCATTTACAAACTAGGCAGAAAAGCTGAATGTGGTGTTTCCATGCAAAGAGAAGGTCAAACAAAGTGAGTGAATGAAGCAATCTGGAACTGTAGAGCCTATGTCATCTGTTATTTCATTTCCTATCCTCCCTCATGCTTCCAAACTTCTATACTCACCTTCACTTTGTTAATCACTGCTTTATTTCAGCTCAATGCTTCTTGTAAATTGACTGCTGTCGTAGAGGCTTTTAGGCACCATTGAGCTAATCAGATTAGGGACAAAGATGCTGCTGTGACAAGGTGTGTGTGTGTGTGTGTGTGTGTGTGTGTGTGTGTGTGTGTGTGAAAAAAGATATGAAAAAAATCTCAACAGTGTTCGTAATGAGAGGTTGCAGTACATTTGTGACAACTCTGTCAAGAGAATGGTCTTTATTTCTTGGCCCCAGCCACACACTATTATTCAGGGTTGCAAAAGACTCCATCTGTCATGGCAGGAACCACAGTTTTTGGGTTACTACTACAGGTATTTAAATAAGCAGCTTTATGCATGACCTGCTGTGGTTTTTTTCCTGCTTCTGAATCTTTGTTGGGAGATTTTTATTTGGGAAACTTTTAAGAAATTAATATCTTTCACAGGGCATCAGCAGACTAAAACACTTTAAAATCTTATTAATGCTGTTACTTGAAAATTTAATTAATTTCATGAAAGTGCCCTTGCCATTGTCATTTACCTGAACTGGTTCATTTTCTAAAGTGGGCCTTTATAAAACTAATTAATTTGACTGTCTGGACTGCCGAGGAGCAGTTGAGTGAAACTGCAATTTCCTTATTTGCAATGGACTAACTTGTGTAGGATGGTGTTGACCACCATGTCAGCAGTTTGGGTTTTATCCTCCTTCTGTTGACTGTTTCAGATGTTGCTACCTTTAAATGCCAAATGGATTAGAATTTCACATAAATAATGTTAATTGCTCTCTAAGACCTTACACTTGGCTTGGAATAGAATGGGGGTTGTTCCTGTCCTGGCATTGCTGTAATTTGTATTTAAAAGTCATTGATGTCCGTGTGCAATGCAAGGGGAGAGTTACTTCTCTTGCAAAACATTCCCTGTGATTTTCTTGACCACATGCTTGATTCTGGATACTATTATTACTAAAAATCTAGGAATATAGAAGACACATATCAATGATAAACCAGTAGATTATCTATATCAGTGCTTGGTGTCCTACCTTCCCAACAAAACTATTGTTCCAGCCTAAGTCAATTGCTTTTTTACTTCTTCCTTATTGAAAAAAAAAAATAATTGTAAGGGGTGAATGAGGTAATGAATATGTTGTTATAGATTGTAACGTATTCCTTTTCACTAGTGAGTCTTTAAAACAACAGAAAACTGCAGATGAAAATAGAAAAAAAAAAATTAATTAATGATAACCAACAGAGTGTTGCAGTTCTAAGTTGTTAAATACTTCTGTTGAGCTGATATGAGGACAACATTTCTTGAGACTTCAAGGTCTTTTTACTTTTTAGGACTATTTCTCACAATAGTAGTTATGGAACACTTAGTAAAATCTTCTATCTCTATTGTGGCCATCAGTCAAGTAGCAGAGGTGCTTTACAACATGTCGGCTTATCAATGATCCTCCAGCCTAGGGCTGGAAGAAGCAGTTAAAACCAGAACTAAGAGTATAAATAACATGAGAACACAAGATCAGCATCTCATTGCCTTCTAAACTACATGTTGCCAAAGATATGTTTCTGGGATGGTTTTCTGACTGTAGATACTGATATTTCCTGAAGGAGAGAAAACAGACTTAATAGTAGGTTGCTCATGGATTGCTTGGGACTTGGAAAAGCAAAGCTTGCTAAAGCTTACCCCTTTGTCTTGCCTAAAGCTCATGAAAGGTGGATTTTCTCCTTTCTGTGTGGAAAGGAAGGTCAGGCATAAACCGGTTTAGATGCATAGACTCATTTAGGTGTGAAAAGACCTTAGAGATCATTGAGTCCAACTGCCAAATGCACTAGTAAACCATGTTCCTAAGCACCACATCTACACCATATTTTTTAAATATCTCCAGGGACTCAACCATTTCCCTGGGCAGCCTGTTCCAGTGTTCAATAACCCCTTTGGTAAAGAAGACCAAAAAAACCAAACCAAACCAAAAAAAAATGACAGAAGATGCAAGGTAATTTAAAAGTATTATTTCACTTCTGAAAAAAATTGCTGGAACCAGTGTCATATCAACATGAGCAAACATAAATGGAACACATTGGAAGACTGCAAAGCAGTAACATTTTTTATTGTCCTGAGATGGAGAACAATACTGAGGCTGCTAGTACTTGTTGCTATGCATGACAAATGTCCAGAACAAATCAAGGAAAAGGGCCTGTGCAGTAATTGACAAATGCTTTTTTCTTACTTTTAGAAAGCTATGTACTTGTTAGAGACTATTCTATCAATCTTATTAAACAAAATAATACAATCAAAATTGCGTAATCAAATGCCAGAGGTAAATGGACGAGTACAAGGACCTTTCAGTGGAAAGGCACTTTCAGTTGAATAGTTGCCATTGCCTGTAAGCCCTGGTCCCACAGATGGGAAGAATGCTTTATTTAGAGCTGTAAGTCTGCTGACGAGGTATGAGTTGTTCAAACAAAAACTGATGTCAGTAAACACAACTTTGAGAACGTTTGTGATAACCAAATACAAAGGGACATGAATGTAGTACAGGCAAATGGAATGGTGAAGGGGCAGAGGAGAGGGCAGAATCCAGAATGGTCTTGCTAGTGTCATCATTAATTTTATAATCTATTTCTTTGTGTTCCTCCTACTCATGCATCACCTGTATGATATATTCAGAATTTGAACTTTCTATTAAGTATCTTAACTAAGGTGTTACGGAATTTCAGGACTATATTTGAGCATATGCCACCATACATTTGTGTCTGAGGCCTCATTTCTGCAAGCACTAAGATCTTATAGAGGTACAAACATTCATAAGTTGACACAAAACATGTAGTTTATTTATTTGTTCACAACTTGATAACAAGCACAGTTTGTATAAAAATAAATCACATGGGAGCAATGGAAAACTAAACACCACTAGGGAAGGTGACTCCACCACCTCCCTGAGAAGGCTATTCCAGTGTCTAATGACCCTTTCCATAAGGAAGTGCTTCCTAATATCTAACCTAAACCTACCCTGGCACAGCTTCAGGCCATGCCCTCTCTTTCTGTCACTGATTGCCTGGGAGAAGAGTCACAGAATCACAGAATCTTAGGGATTGGAAGGGACCTAGTCCAACACCCCTGCCACAGCAGGATTACCTAGACGAAGTCACACAGGAGCACATCCAGGCGGGTCTTGAATGTCTCCAGAGAAGGAGAATGCACAACCTCCCTGGGCAGCCCATTGTGGATGTCCAGTTTACTCATCTGCTCTCTAACCCAAGTGTTTTCAACTGAGGTAAAAACTTCCTCCCCCCAGAATTCCTCTGTAGTCTGGGAGACCTCTGACTCCTTAGTAGTAAAGACCGAGGCAAAGGTAGCATTCAGTAGCTCATCCTTCTTTCTGCCCTCGGTCACCAGGGCACCCACTTCATCCAGCACTGGACCCACATTGCCTCTAAACTTCCTTTTGCCTCCATCATACTTGTAGAAGCTTTTCTTGTTGTCCTTGACCTCCCTCGCCAGCTTTAGTTCAAGGAGGCCTTAGCTTTCCTTGTTGCATCACTTCATCCTTAACAAACTCCCTGTATTCTTCCCAATTGGCCTGTCCCTCCTTCCACGCTTTGTATATTTCCCTCTTTTGCTTAAGCTTATCCAGTAACTCACTCTCAACCATGCAAGTCTCCTAATTCTCTTACTAGATTTCCTATTCTTTGGGATACACTGATCTTGAGCCTGAAGGAAATGGCGTTTGAATGCTAGTCAACTTGCCTGGGCCCTCTTGCCTTCCAGAGCCCTGTCCCAGTCCAGCCCCCACATGAAAGGTAGTTGTAGAGAGTGATGAGGTCTCCCCTGAGTCTCCTTTTCTTCAGGTTGAACAGCCCCAGCTCCCTCAGCCTCTCTTTGTAAGACTTTCCCTCCAGTCCCTTCACCAGTCTTGTCACTCTGGACCTGCTCCAGCACCTCAATATCCTTCTTGAAGTTCAGGGCCCAGAACTGAACACAGTATCCAGATAAGGCCTCACCAGTGCCAGACACAAGGGGAGAATCACATCCCAAGTCCTACTGGCTACACTATTCCTGATACAAGCCAAGATCCCATTGGCTTTCTGTGCCACTTGGCACACTGCTGACTCATGTTCATGTTCAGTTTTGTAGTTAATTTTCTAAAACAGTAAGTAGATAGGATGCTGTAATTTATCTTCCATAGTTATTTCACCCCAACACTATTTGTGACTGGCTCTCACTGATCTCATTATACTCTTTGAAAAAACAGAATTAAATGTGTCACTTCAAATATAATCTTTGTGCTTAGAACTCCTTGTTGAGGCAAAGGTAATTGATTTCCATTGTGTCACTGTTTTAAAATAAATAAGATTGTCATTTGCATACATTTCCTGGGCATACATAAAACATTATGTATTCATGTTTCTTAATATAATCCACTCATTTCTTTTGAATGTGGTTTTTTTTGTAACAGAAAGGTGATAGTAGCACTTTCTACCATCTTCTTTATGGCCGTTGTTTCATTTCTTTCTGTTCCCAACTTTTTGCCACTTGTTTTGATGATATAGGTATTAAATAAAAAAAAAACTATACTGCAAGCTAAAAGTCTATTTAAAACTTACGAAAATCTGAGGTCTTACCATTATTTTTTTTTTCTGCTAAATAGAATATGAGATAAAGCCTATAAGCTTAATACAGTGGTTCAACTCTGTTTTGTTGACTGATATTTTTATTGAGTTAGAACCACTAAAGAAGGAGTAGAAATGAGCTTTAATTGTATGGTTGAGGTCTGAGGGGAAAAAAACCCAAACCTGGTGGTTTTATGTTAAATGCTGGGATCACAACTTTTAGTGATGGGATTTTTTTTCAGTTGTCCATTAAATTATATTTTACTGATTGTATGAGCATTAGAAAAAAGTTTGTTTTTCACAGAAAAAAATGAAGATAAACAGCATTCTATTAATACATTTTCTTTAGACTTTTGTCACAAATTCTTGTTTTCTTTAAGCTTAACAAAAAGATGGAAGCTCTATGTCCTACCCTTACTTACTGTTCCATTTTTCTCTGCTGTTGTACATATGTCCTCTGGCTTTTTAAAATGAAAATAGAAAATTTAGATCATATACACAGTTACAGCAATTATCACTTTGAAAATAAGGTTTTCATTACCTCTTTCTGGCCCGTCTGTACTGAGCTCACTTTGTGTGACCTCTTGCATTTTTAATCTCATTACACGCTTGAAACACTTTCTTGGTAACTTCTGTCTCAGTAAGATTGAACAATTTGTGTTTATAATTATCAACATTTTCTAATATCCTCCCTTATACCTTTCAAAAAATGTCATACTCTCCACATCTGCTAGTAAACTTGGTTAACATGGTGGTTTAGCTGTAACAGAGGTATGTGATGCATTTGTCTTCTATTAGAATGTAGGTGCATAAAGAGTAGACTTAATTAGTAAAACTAACTCAATTTTTACCATCTTCAGCTGTTGTAACAAACGGATACTGTCTTTTTGTGTTGCTGGAACACAAATCAATTTTGTATGCATGTAGGTAAGTTGGTACTTTAAAGAAATGCAATATTAAACATTTCCTTGCTACCTCGGTTTGGCTAAGGCATACCTGTGTTTACAGATTAAGATTCCACAGTCTTGCAATGATGGCTATTCACAATGTTTTTATGTCTCACCACTAGGCATATGTGAATTGAATTATTTCCATAGGAATTCCTAACAAACTGTGTGGGAAAGAAGAGGTCCCTCTTTCTTGGGAGCAGAAAAGCTTCTGTATATAAATACATTTTCCTTTGGAAGTGCCAAACTATTACCACGGTATGAAGTGGTGTTGGACATTGATTGGTAAAGAAAGCTGGGGGAGAGACCACAAACATTGGTATGGGACTTTCTGGGATGTGGCAGTTTCATTGCTGAGCTGTTTTTTTGATTTGCCCTAGTTTTGGTTCTGATTTGTCAGGGGTGTTGGATTTGATGATCTTTGGAGGCCCCTTCCTTCTGTGATTATGTGATTCTGTGAATATAAGCTCAAGAAAGTATGTGTTAAACTTAAGCAAGCAACCTGTATGTTGTGATTATTCACCTTTGCAAATACATGTTCTGTAATAACCTCCTAAACTGAGATTTAGAGGAGTTGGCATCTTGAAAACATTACAGCTTGGGTGCTATAGCACATCAGGGTTTATCCACCTGAATACACCTTCTTACCTCTTTTAGAAACTCCTAAAAAATTTGGATAGCTGTTGACGGAGAAAGAGCCCTACATGGATATAATGTTGCATCTTACTTTTTGCGCTGACTTTGAAGTCTCCTTTCAGTTGTGATACCTTCACCAAACACATACTAGTTATGCTTTAATAGCTAGTATCTGGTTTCAAGCTGGGTGACATCTTTAAGCATGGAAAAAGATATGCAAGGTGTCAGCTGAAGATAGTGGTGTCTTCTTTTGTCAAGTTTCTAATGACAATTGAAAGATGCTTAGGACATCTCCTACTTTGTTTTTTGTAATAGAAATAAAAAGTTACAGGGTGGACGTGGGCTTGATTTTCCTGTAATCTAGCCTGGCTAGTGAGTTTTCTTACTGTGTCTGCAAATATTTCCCTTGTCTTTATGAATCTGGGCCTAGAAGAAAGTATGTTATTGCCTCGTGTCCTGCCAAATCTTTATGCAATGCCTGTCTAAACTTCCTCCTGAAACAGTGCTAAGATATGTAAGCGCACATCCACAAAACCAAAAAGCCATCCATGGAATCTCTACATCTCTCTGGGTTATGTTTCTTTTCTGACATTTTTTCTTCAGTGACCTGATATCACCTGTCTCTGAAGGATTTCCATAAAATCTTCAATTGAAGAGTGAAGCTCAGAATACCTATAGTAAGCACAGAGATAGCACTGAAGATTTTCTGGTCAATCTTTTAAGTTTTGTGCAATAGAAAAATCCTGCACCTGTGAAGTAGAGACCAACCTGTATTGGAAATTAAATGCTCATTAGAATGTCACAGAATGACATAACACATCTTTGAGATTTGCAGGGCTATTTTTCTGTGAATTAATGTAATGTGATCATTCAGCTGTGGAAGCAGATAACCCAACAGATATTAGTGTTTAAAAGCTGAATTTACTGTTTCCATTGTAATGGAGGTTACATTACATATGGAGTGTTGATTGATCAAGAGTTTTGAGTTAAGTGCTTATAGTCTAAACTGCATTTTATACAGACAGAAACTATTGCATAAACAGGCAGAAACAGAAGAGGTGAGGAGCAAAGCAGTGGTGAAGGAGCACTGGGCAGTGAGACATCTGTCTACTTGTTTTATCCCCTGCACTACAGTAGCCAATGTTTGTCACTTACTAGTCTGACCTTTCCACACTTACTGTGGGCTTGACTAAGCAAAGAGACAATACATGTAATATTAATTACAGGTATAATTGCAGTTACAACCACATTCATTCAGCAAGACTCTTTCTACAATGAGTCAGTGCATTTGAATTCTTATATGATAGGCAGAGGTTTAGTGAGATAATACAAAAAGGGTTTTTGTTGTCAAGTCAAAAAATGCCCTGGTAAGTAAACATGGGAAGGCAGCACTTCTCAAGTGATGAGATGATAAGGACAAGCAATGTGTTATAAAATGGATGTGTGCAGACATGCACACAGACACACAGAGAAACATTCATGTAACTCTTACAGGATGAATTGCTAACCTATCAATAGGTTAACATACCTAAGAAATGCTGCCACACATTCTTCAAGGTCAAGTGCTTGTACTGGCAAAAAATGCAAGATATAGACAGAAAACTTAGCTCTTGCAATCTTGGTTTAATGTCACAATCATTAGATTTCACAAAACATTGGAGAGCATAGATATATCTTTTACCAAGCACTGAACACATTTTGCCTGCAGGCATCCTAAATAACACAATTAGGAGTTTTCTGAAAATAATTTGGTGATAATTCCCTTCCCTCTGCTCTGCATAACATAATTTTTGTTTAGTGGTTTTTGTTTTGTTGGTATTTTGTTGTTTTTGTTGCTGAGCACACTATTTCACTATTGAGCAACTAGTAGTAAAGTTTCATAGTTTGTTATTTTGAATGTCTCTATAAGTGAATGCTTAGTGTCTGTCTGTAACCTGGGTTGGATGAATGTAAGTTCATATAGCAATGATGCATTAAATATGTGTGAGGCACATATGGATACCCCTGTAAAGGGCTTGCAAAACCTGTTTGTATGAGATTGCATGACAGACTGATAAAAACTGAAACATGACATTTTATGAGCCCAGAGTATCACAGTAATGACAAACAAAACTGCCTTTCACTGGATTGAGGCAAACCTTCCTTCAGTGTAAGTTCTAGCTATTGTGTCATTGTCAAAGTTTAAAACATACACCTTCCTATTGTTGCTTTTATATTTTCACATGGCTGAGAAGACCAAATCCATTAACACACAATTAAAAGTTTACATTTCAACTCACAGTTGGGTCTTCTGAATTGCATTTTAAAAAAATGGATAAATGTCTTAGGTAAATGTCACCTAGCGTGTCAAAAAGCTCCAATGAATCATACAGGAGCCCCATGATCAGCTTAGCAATTTTGTCATAACAAGACCTGTACCCTTCAGGTGATACTATAACAACCCATTGCTTCAAGATCTAGCGTTACACAGCAAAACGAACCTTTCAGTATAGTTACATGTACTATGATGAAGACCCATGACTGGTGAGCTTACGTGCTGAACTTTTGCTCTCTGCAATAACTTCACAGAATCACAGAATATTAGGGGCTGGAAGGGACCTAGAAGATCATCTAGTCCAAACCACCTGCCACAGCAGGATTACCTAGACCAAGTTACACAGGAACAGATACAGGCAGGTCTTGAGAGTCTCCAGTGAAGGAGACTCCACAACCTCCCTGGACAGCCCGTTCCAGAGCTCTGTCACCCTTACTGAGAAAAAGTTCTTCCTTGTGTTTACCCTAAACTAGTTTTAAACTAGCTTTGAAGGGGGAAGGGGATAGAACCTGGCCTGCTAGGCTCAAACTCAAGAGCTGCACATCAGTACTAATTGGGCACT
>JANHGL010009626.1:18175-31472 GCA_024611195.1 Ceyx melanurus | reverse complement strand
CTGGGGCTCTTCAGCCTGGAGAAGAGGAGACTGAGGGGGGACCTCATCAATGTCTATCAATATGTTAAAGGTGAGTGCAGAGAGGATGGAGCCAGTCTTCTCAATGTCATCCAATGACAGGACAAGAGGCACTGAGTGTAAGTGTTGGAGCACAAGAGGTTTAGGGCCAACACAAGGAAAAATGTTTTCACAGTAAGTGTGACAGAGCTCTGGAATGGTCTGCCCAGGGAGGTTGTAGAGTCTCCATCTCTGAAGGCACTTAAGACCCACCTGGATCTGTTCCTGGGTGTCTTAGTCTGTTCTGGCGGGGGGGGTTGGACTTGATGATCTTCTGGGTCCCTTCCAACCCCTAACATTCTGTGATTCAGTGATATCTCAGATGGTCAGAGAGAAGTCATGATTCTCAGTTCTAGTCTGTCTTTGCTGCAACCCTGGGAAATGGAGCTGACACTGATGTAATCCTTCTGAGGGCATTTGTGTTTGAATGGTATTTTAACTGAACCACTTGAGATGAGTATGTGTGGGTATTTGAGGCTGAAAAATACCAGCCCAGGAGGGGTGTAGGTTCATGATACTCTCAGTTTTATTGCTGGTCATATCTCACATGCAATGTAAACACAGTGCAGTGATTTGGTACATCCATGGCTTGGCTATGGGTATTTGTGTTTTCAGAACTAAGTAAACAAAGTTTTCTTACTCTCCTGAGGACTCTGGATTCAACTCTTCCAGCTGACTCAGTACTGGAGACAGAAGAAAGTGTAACCATAGTGATGGAATTGAAATGATTCCTTTGTTCCTAAGCTGCTGTATCCTACAGACACTGCTGTTTTCAAGGTCAAAAATATATTAGGAAGAGATGAAAATTAAATAAAGATGTGCTGGTTTAGCTACTAAAGCTAATTTAGTTTATGCATTATAAATTATGTTTAAAATGACTAAAATGAGATTTCTCAGCAAGAACTAAATATGTGGTTTCATAAAACTAATTTCCAAAGATGAACATGATTACAAAATTTAGGTTTAAAAGCTTTTCAGGCCATCAGAGAAAACAGCAAAGCAGCAAATCTATCAATTACCAGACTTTAGTGGTGCTTCTGTCAGAAATATAATGGTATTTTAGCATTCGCCTCAGCATTTACTATATTAAGAATGTCTGCAAACAGATCAATTAATTGGAGCATTATTTAATTTAATGAAATATGTGATCTGTCAAGAAATATTATTCAGGCTTTAAAACAAAACATTTATTTCCAAATGGCAGAAAAAGTAGGGTCCTGAGATGAGATGACAGTCATAATTTTGAGGATTAGAGAATGAGATTGAACATTCTCCTGAACAAGCAGAACTACTTCTCATCAAGGTATCACCCAACATTACAGCTCTGATATGTAGTGCTGATAAGTCCTGAAAAATGTACTCTACCTGGTAACAGACACTCTTTCAATAATCTTGCTTTTTGCTCTCTGTCTTTACTTTTCCATAGATGAATGTGTATAAAATGTTATTCCAGTTATGATGCTGAAAGTGTGAAAAGCTCTGAGGATCAAAAGATTTTAAGACTGCAGATCTATAGTGTCTTTCTCCTCCATCCTGGGGAAGTATGCAAAGATGGTTTTCCATTACTGTGCTTTGTAGTACTGCACTAGGTTTGGCAGCAGGCAAGTAAGGCAGCACTTTTTTTGTGGAGGGAGCATCATAGAAGGTGCCTCCTGGCAATCTGGCCTCACAGTGAATTTAAGGGAGTGTAGATGTGGCAGTTAAAATCAATTTGTCTGTTTGCAACTGAAGATTAAAAGGATTCTTCTACATGATTCACAGTTTTACATAAAATGAGTCATTGCAGAAAGCCCATCCTCCTCCAGTTCCATAGTACAGGCGTGGGCCAAAGCTGCTACGTCTGCTGTAGTTTACCAAGAGACAGTCAAGTGGAAGGAGCAGAGGCGGCTTGCAGAAAGAGCAAGGAAATCCCAGAATAAGCAATCAAGTAAAACAGTTTTGTGAGTCTTTTCTGTCAAACATTCCTTCTTTGAACTTTTCCTACTGCTGCCTTTGCACAAGCCAGGGTGAAATTACAGGAACAAGGCTAATCAAACAAAACAGCTTCCAAGCAAAAATGACAAACAGTAGGAGGCCATATTCACAGAGGCATTGAGTTTGTGTTCCCCATTGACAGCCATTACTAAAACAGTGTTGTAGACATCGACTTCTGGATATAAGCAGATGTAGGAGACTGATGTGAGTGAAAATGAGATAGCTGAAGTTGTTAATTTCTTGTTAATATCCTTTGATAATTTGGGGATTGTAAAGATTCAGTCAAAGTGTTTGGTGATTTACTTTCTTCATTGTGCTAATACAACTCTAATTTGAACCTTCAGGACCTGCAGAAAGTGCTTAAGATCTGTAGGGCTGAGGGTCTGGATATCTTTATGACACTTCAACTGAAGTAATTTTTTCATGTTACCAAATTATTTAGTAACTTTGCTTCTTGACAGAGAAAGGCATTTGCTATTTCATGGGGATAAGACATGATGCATAGGACAACACTTAGAAAAGACAATGAAGTTAACAAGTAGGATGAAGTGACTAAGACAGAGAGGAAGTGACAGATAAGAGACAAAACAAGCAAAAGAAGTATCTGACCCTGGTTCTTTCTGCAGCACTCAGGAGTATAGACTCCAGCCATAGGAAATGTTTCCAGGGTATGAAACAAATTGATCCATACCAAAAATGGCAGCTATTCTGTATGGAGTGATGGTGAGTGTTTGTGTTCTGCAGCTCTGACTAGGATATTTCAGGATCTGTGGAAATTACTGTTTTTAATCAGAAAGCACTCACTCTGAATTGGATAGCTGAACCATTATGTGCTTTCTGCAATGCTGGGCAATGTTATAATATTGCTTCCATGCTACTGTTTATTTGTTTTTATGGGGGTGGCATGTGGGTTGTGCTTTAGTCTATGTCATGCTTGCACCATCTCTTAGTTACCTTCCTTCTTCAAATTATTAGTGCCTAATAACTTGTGAGGAGGAAAGGGTACAGAGGACTGAAATAGTTGTAATAACATTATCTACATCTGAAGCAGATCCTGTTATTAAGCTTAAAATAGTCTAGGATGCAATCATATGATTTTTCACCTTTTTGCACTCCCAGCTGTATCTGTGTGATGTGTATCCACTGTACTGTCAGGAAAATTTACTTAGGTACTTGGAAAAATCCACTTTGTGATGGCTGCTACTTGCACAGAATGTGGGAAAGGCACTGGCAGAAATCTGGGGAACATCCAGTGCTCCAGCTGCCTCTGTAATTCACAGAAACATGTCCTTCATCATGTGACTGTCTAAAACAGGTTAGCTGAACTGAGCTTCCAAAAAAACATTGCACTCCACTGGTCACAAAGATCATCTAAATATTGATCAAACGTAAACATTTACTCTTTAAAGGTTGGTGAAATGAACCCCTTTCCACTGTCTGACCTGCAGGGACAATCCAGGCTCAATTCATCATGGAACATTTAGATAACCACAGTTCAGTTCTGGAGAAGGGCTTAATTTGATTTTTTAGTACTGAAACTGCCACCTGATCTTTTATACTATTGATTTCCTAAATCAAAGAGAGCTTTCTCCTTTCTGCTTTCTGCACACTTCACTAACATTGAACATGTTTTCTTTAAACAGTATTTTAGAAGTACAAGAAACAGATACCTGAAGTCATATATATTTTCAGAAAATGTAGTAAGTGTATTTTGAGGTATATGTAACTCTATTTGCATTCTAAATAGCTTTTACATTGGGTAGGTTTGTTACATGGTGATTGTGCATGTGCTTGGGAGACAACGTGGATGTGGAGGAAGGTGCTGTTCTGTATAAGAGCAGCAAGAGAGCAGACCAGCCAAGTGTCATCACAGCCTGGCTTTGATCAAATGGTGAGAGACTGTCTGAAAGAGAGTGATGACCTTTCCCTTATGAGCCCACCTGACTTTTCAAAAACAACTTTAGTTGTTTTTGAATTAATTACCAGTGCCACATATTTGTGTCTAGCCAACCTGGAACATCATAAAAATTACTTGGGAGCTGGAACACAGGAAGCATGAGAAGAGATTGAGAAACCTGGATTGGTGCAGCTTTGCAGAAGCAAATTGAAAGGAAGCTGGTAATTTTCACCATATTCATGTGCAAGAGGATGATGACAGCTGCCATTTGTAGCAAAGCTGCCCTAAACACAGACTGCATTTCTTTCAGTGGAAAGTGTGGGCTCCAAGGTTATCTGTGAGTGCAACCAGAGTGATGCAACCAACCACTACCTGAATGTTTCTACCTCTTCCTTTAAATTCATATACCTTTGTTCATTTAATCATGCTGGACAGAAATTGCCTGCATGTGTCTTTGTGGGTCTTAGCAGAGTTAAATGCTGCTTCTTTTGCCAGATAAGAAGTTGAATAAGATCACGGGGTTTAGTATGGTTAAATACAACTCATTTTAATGTTAAAAACTCAGTTCTTTTTCTTCACAAAGAGATTAAAAACGTAAGTATATAATCCTTTCACAATTAATTAGGGTGATTCCTTTGTTCAACTCATTCACCACCATTACAGTCAATTAATCCTAGGATGAATAGAGAAGCAGACAGAAGCGAGAGAAGCAAAAAGAGGGTGAACAATGCAATGACATTTCTCTCTGGCTGGTGTTCTCATTTCCATATCCATCCCCTATGGGACTCCTGGGGGTCCCCTCATGGCCTTCCATTATGTGGAGACCTGTTTGGTGGCACATAGAAAAAGCCTTGTTCTGCCTCAGGGAGGATGTCATCCACCCATGAGTTGGGAGAGGATTTCTCTGTCAGGAAGGTATGGACAGAGGCAGAAACAGGGTAAGATTTTTTCCAAAATACGATAATGGAGGAGAGTTTTAGGGACAGATTCAGGGGCAACATGAAGTATTTCTTCTCTTCATCAGCTACCAGGCAGTAATCATCTGTGCTATTAATTTCCTAGGCAAGTTGTTTTGTCCATTTACTACTTCAAAATAATAATTCTGTTTCTAAATGTGTTATAATGACACTGACTGCTCTCAAAGAATAACTAAGATTGTGTTCAGAGAAATTGCTACTGGTGCTTCAGCCTCCATGTGGTGTCAGCAGATAAAGAACTATGTTGTCAGTTGTGTTTATACGAACTGTGGGTCTCTGCTGTCGTGAGCTTCAGTGGTGAAGAGTGTGAGCCAAGGCCAACAGAAATAGAAAAAGGAATAGAACTCACATGAAGTGGATTCAACCACATGAAGTCTGAAACGGTGGTGCAATATTCAGAAATGTTTGTCATGAGGAAATGATTGAATGGGGATGTCTAGAGATAAAGAAGGGTGCTACTTCTCCTACAGATTTTCAGGTTTTGTTCAGGCATTGTGAAGGGTAGCTGTAAAAATCTGCAATGTATTCTCAGTCTGTGTGAGAGTTCTAGAAGTGTTAAAGTCAATATTCGCTTTCAAATTTATTAAAGGCTTCCAGGAGGATGCCTGAAGTCTATGGCTCCAGAATAAATCTGGTGAGATTTCAAACCTCCAAGGTCATCATCTTTCTCCAGAATGAAAAGAAAAATAACAACAAAAAAGCACAAAAAAGAAGCTGAGAATCAAAGTGAGATCCTTGTCTGGCTGCAAGGTTTGGTCTGAGAACAGTAGTAGTACAGATTTCCTCATGTTCAGCAGTCAGACTAAAAAAAAAAAAAAGTCAGCTGCAATTGGATGCTAATCAGGAAAACAAGAAAAAGATAATGTTAATGTAACCCATTAATTAATAAAGCTATCCTCAAACATTTATTTGCCTTCTTATCATTGGATTAAAAGGAGTGGATTGTTAACTTCATTTCAAGTTACTATTAAGAATGAAAGCAGGTCAGTTGAACACGACTTATCAGAGTTACAGTTGGTCATATTCATTTAAAATCAGATGCTGTTCTAGTAAAATTGCAGTGAGTGATCAATTACTCATTTATTTGAACCATAAAATTATGTTGAATATTCTACACAATTCTCTGTTCCCCCTATCCCCTGACACATATTCACACACTTAGTCCTGTCATGCTGTGCATGATCCATAGCCAAAACAAAATTAGTTTTTATAACATTTGAGAGGTCATTTGGCTATGGAATTTTGTTTATTTATTTTTTTTTCCCTGGGAATAGGCTGCTCAAGAAGATGCTGGCCTGTTTGATTGTTCAGAACTGTTGATGTAGGTCTGGTTTTAACTCTCCCTTATGCTGATAGTGTATGTGAGTGTCCCTTCCTCCTATTCGTTGGTGCTTGCAGATAAAGACTGAGACATTCTGTGGCATGGAAGTAATATTGACAGGTGTAGAGAGAGGCACGGGGTGGAGTTGAATTTCTAAGTAAGACTGAGTAGGGATTAATTCATAAGGATGTTCATGTTCCATTGGGATTCATATATGCTGTGCTGGCACATACGAAATTTCTGCAAAGGGAAGGCAGTGGTGAAAAACAGTTCTTACATTGCTGCAGAAATGGGACCTTTATTTCCACATGCTTTGAGGTATACAAATATTGCTTTTATAGAGATTGAAGAAAGATGATTCAGTTATTTTGGGAAAGAAGAGGAAAGAATTCTAAGTGGGGTATAACTGCTGCATTACTTTAAAAAGGAGACATTCACAGATTTCCTCTTCCATGTTTCTATATTTCCCCCTTCATGTTTTTATATTTCCCAGTTCACTGAATGTTGCCTCATGAGACTATAGAAAAACATTTTGGCACTGATATTAGGGAAAGCAAGTCAGCCAGGTCTCAATGCTGAATTTTCTACAGGATTTTTTATCTATCCCCACATTCTTTTTTAAGTTTAAAAAGTTGGCTTCAGAACAGAGAATGGATTTTTTAATTTTTTTTTTAGCCAGCAAGGCAGTTTGTGAACAGAAGCACGTTTCTAACTAGTTTTCATAATGGAAACACAAGTCATTTGGGATGTGTGAAGAAGCAATGAGTGTTATTTTCAAGAACTATGTAGCAATGTGAAGAACTTGAAGATGGTGTTGGGGATCAAAATTACAGATTAGGTAATGGCTTGTATTGATTTTCTCATCTCTCATCTGAATATAGCTTTTATTAATGACTGTTTCAATATTGCGTGTCAGCCTTTCTGAAATGAGCCTAAGGTATGAGATTGTGTCTTCAAGTATAACATCTGTCTTGAACAAATCACTTAGCTCCCAGGGTATCTGTGTGTTGTTTTTATTCTTGCCAGGCCTGTTCATTGGACCAGAGCTAAGCAAAACAGTGGGAGGATGTCATGAGGACTGAGTGTGCATGTTCTCCTTTTTATCTGCTTTTCTCCTACAACACCACTTGAGATGTTTTCATGTTCATTTCCATTCATGGCATCCCACCATGTGCTTCATGTCACAAACACAAAGCACAAGTCTGACTTTACACTTCTTTGCCTACATTATCAGTTTTTGTGACCACTTGAAGGGAAATGTTGACACTGACATATGACCAACACCATCAGCTCATACCAGAATACAAAAGCATGTACTGCTCTTGAATGTGCTGAGAAGAAGCTGGTAATAAAATGGAGTATTTGTTGAAATATTTTAGTCTGATTTAATTATTCTTGAATGAAATTGCTCTGTTATCCTTACTTATATGTGCTAGTCCAACAAAATATAATCCTGCTTTCTGAAATACTTTGCCAAGGAAGAACTGAGCCTCATGAATCTGAAAAGGGAATGAATGAATAGCACCATGCTGGAGCTAAAAGAAATTCTATAAGGTTGTCCAAAACAGCTCAAAAATTTCAGAGAAGCAGTGAATAACCTGCATGGAACCTTCTAACAATCCCAGTGTGGTACATTGTTTGCATTTTCATTTAAGTTTGTATATTAGTTAAGCAGATAAGAGAATTAAAAGAAAAAAACAAAACAAAATAAAACAACCAAACCAAGCAAATACCTTTATAGCTGTTTATTTGTATCTTTAAGAAGCGAAGTCCTAACAACTGTATGCATATGTGCAAGTTCTCATCCCTGATATATTTTTTGTATATTTCCTCCCTTCCTTTTTTTTTTTTCCTTTTTTTTCTCCTCTAAGGTAGCTTTATGTGACATGCAGGACATAATAATGTTTGCCTCAAACAATCCAAGAAGTTGAGACACTCAGGACATCTGTTGTTTGCCTTGAGACCCACCCCATCCCCTCCGAGATGTGTGCCTGAGATGGAGATCGGGGAGGTCTGCAGCTGGCGCTCGGAGTGAAGTGTCCTCATGAAGACCACCTATCCTCCTGCAATAAATTAGCCTGAGATGTCTGCCGCCTTTTCTCCCCGATTTACAATGGCTGATCTCACCAATTAGCAAAATAAAGGACTGTGCTATCTACACTATACCCTTCTCCCTTTCTCTTGGAGGAGTACAGAGATGGTAGAAGAAATTTCTCATCTGAACAGGGAGAGAAGTGGGGGCGTAGTGGGCAAGAACTATATAAAAAATCTGGGACACTATGGAAAAGAAGAAACATTTTCCTGGGAAAGAAAGAAAGAAGCTCTCTGCCCCACTGACGTCGTCGTCTGGAACGTGGTGGTGACTATGCTATTGCTGGTTGTCCTCTGCTTTCTCCTTTCTTTTCTGTTTCGATTTTTCTCCTTGTCCTGTCTGCTTTTGAAACTTTGCTATGCTACTTTCACAAAACTTTGTTATGCATGTGACATCTATCCTCATTTGTGTCTTAATTCCACCATTTGGGGATCACCATTATATCTTTCATAAAAATTGCCTCGTATCCAAATATCAGACTGTGACTTCAAATGGCGGAGTCGTCAGGATCCCGATGGTGAAAGTGTCACAAGTTTTTCTATGTTAAATGTTGACTCAGTGCCCGTAAGGGAAGAGCCTGTGGGGGGGCTTTAGTGGTGACCTCTTAGGATTTAGAACTGTAGCTTTCTCTTGACCGGAGAGGAGGGAAGCTAAGGCCCTGTTCCTTGTGTATTGGAGGTTTTTCAGCGGAAGGGTGAGTCAGCGTCTCCGCCTCTTGGAGAGGTGCCTTAGGGCCATTGGAGACATTTACCTATTTGCCTAACAAGTGGGTAGACTTGGGGAATAGGAGTGTTTCCTATCCATTTGTTTTTTATTTGGAGTTCTGATCCGCTGATAAGAGGGTTGTATTTATAATTGTGAATTAAGATTTTGGAAGTTAAGTGTGTGTATCCTCTCAGGGATCCTGCTCCCTCAAAAAGATCTTGGGAAACCCCTTACCACCAAAGCTGGTAAATGTATATTTTTAATAAGCTAAGCTTATCAGTTCACCAGCAAGTCTAGGGTGTGATATGTTATGTGGGGTATATTTGCCCACTGTTCTTTCTTCTTCCTGGTCAGAAAGAAAGAGCTTTAGAGATTAAATTATATGATGATGAAATAATTGATGGTACCAGAGATCAAAGTTACAATTTAAAGTGGATTATTAGACGCCAAGCAGTAGTAGAAATCATGACTAATAGACAGTTATCTTCCAACATTGTATGATTTTGGATTACTTATTAGCAGAAGAAGGAGAAGTGTGTGCAAAACTAAACAAATTGTTGTTTGAAAATTGATGATAATGGGAAAGTTGTAAAGGATATCACACAAGGAATCTGGAAACTGGCTCACGTCCCAGTCCACACTTGGAAAGACTGGGAATTTCGTATGTTTTCATGGCTTCCAGGTGGCCCAACCATTAAGTGTATCCTCTTTTTTGTTTTGCGTGGTTTAGCAACATTAATGTCTTTGCCTTGCATAATTCCCTGTTCCATTCAGCTTATTCAATATGTAGTAGCCAAGACACAGTTTGTAACCACTTTATCCCCAGAAGGTGTTAAACACATTCGTTCAGTCTACCAACTGAAACCATTCATGGTAAGGATTGTATAAGCAAGCACTATGTTATAGATTCCCTATTTTATATTTTATAGTTTGTTTTTACGTAGTTAGCTTTAGAGTATATCTATAAGTTGGAAAACCCTCGAGCTGTGCATGCGCATTGATGGCACGAGGGCCTGGGCTTCTTTTTCCTTCTGCGTAGTCAGAGCAGCACGTGGCCAGTCCAGTGCAGGCTGAACCAGCACCTGGACTCCAGCACAGCTGACTCCTGCACACCGGACCTCAGCGCCACTGACCCATTATGGACATCTTGGAAATCCTAAGAGGTGACATGAAGGTTTTGAGAGACTATATGTTAAGTGCCATGCAAAGGCAGAATGAAATCATGGAGGATTTGAGAAATGACATGCTATGCACTATACAAAGGCATAATATGGACATAATGGAGCATGCCATCCTTGCCTACTTTACCATATTTGCTGTCGTCATTATTGTCTTTACAGGTTTTGTTTTATATTTGTTGTGGTCTTGCAATTGCTTGTGTGTGCTGTTTAGTCGGTTGAGTGAATCTTGTAGTTTTTTGTGTATACTGTCACCCTCATTCCCTGAAATTTTGGAACCAGACCCCCCTCTGATACCCCCCACCTCTAACCCTTCCCATGCATAGACCTTGGTCCTGGCATGGGATTTCCCCAGTTTTATAAATGTTATTAAATTGTTGAAGTTATTAATGTTCATTGGTTGTTGTAATTGAAAACTGTTAAGTTTTGCAGTTCGTTTCTGCTATCGCCTTGGATGAAGAACACCAGTCAGAGTTGAACTTCTGCAGCAGAAGGACTAGACTGTTGACTTATGCCATAACTGCTGAGAAAAAGTAATGCTGGATAAAAGTGGAGACATCATTGACCCGAAGAACGTGGTAGCAGAGAAGAAACTATTTGGACTTCTGGGAACTTTGGGTTCAGGGTGGTTATTACCTTTGTAGTTATCTTTGTAATTGTTTTTAAGAATTTTTATATAGTTGCTGTTGTTATTGTTGTTTTTATCTTATGCTCTTTTCTTACTTTTCTAGCCTTTCTTCTCCCCTTTATGTGCATGTGTTAGCCTGCTGCTGACAAACAAGTTGCAATCTGGGGAGGCAGGCAGTAAAATTTCCTATTTTTCTTATCTATCTTTCAAAACCATCACATAGAAGAAAACACAATGCTGAACCATCTAGAAAGTATCATAGGATTGTTTGAGCCATGGGGTGATGTGACATGCAGGACATAGTAGTGTTTGTCTGAAACAATACAAGAAATTGAGACACTTAGGACATCTGTTGTTTGTCTTGAGACATTTCAAGACATTGTCTTGAAATAATTTCAGATTTTAACATATGGCCTTTGGAATAAAACGCTAGTCAGAACAAACAGAAGTGTCAAGATAGACTTTTAGGAAGCTAACAAAGAGTGTTCCTCCTGTCCTGGCTTCAAGTAATAGAAATAGGTGACCATGGGACCATCAAAAGCTCTTTTCAAAAGTTTGTATTTCTGATATCACAGTTCTGGTCCTGATTCTTATACGAGAACTCTTATATGAGGACTGAGGGTGTTAGGTTAGATTATTTTGCTTTGTAAAATAACCCTGTTTGGTTTTGCCACTCTAAAATAAACAAAAAATAGGTTTTTTTAAGTTGTTGTAGAAACCAAAAACTCCTTTTATGTGCTATGTGATCAATAAAAATATTCAACCCATCTCAATGTCTTAAAAAGTAGCATTTAGAATAAAAATAATGTAACCTGTGACGGGAATTGTTAAATTAATTTTTTTTAGAAGTGTCTTTGTCTTCTTTTTTCCACTTCATGTCATAGACTCTAGGCATGAAAATAATTTCCTGGATGAAGAAGTTGCTTGGAACTTGTTTTAAATATGAATGCCAGAGACCAGCTTCATCAAAGATTGCATCCTTAACAGGGTGGTGCCTACCCCCAATTGTAGAAATTAATCTCTCTTAGAATAACATATTTGTGAATTCTCTTTCCCTCAGAGCAGGATGATATTTTGCTGCTTGATACAACACTGCAGAGAACATGTGTACCACAGCAGTATATCCACAAGAAAGGGAAATGCAAACCAAGTTACATTAAAAAAAAAGAAATAAACCTTTTATTTTTATTTTATTTTAATGTCTATTCTTATTTTATTATTTATTTTATTTTTCAGATTGAAATACTCCCTTGGTCCAGCTCTGCAACAAAACTCATCACATATAAGCAGAATTTTAATGAGTTCAGCTGTGCTCTTATAGGCAAAATTAAGGATTATCTATAAGGAAAATGTATATATTTACTCAGATATCAAATTTTGCCTCTCACTTTCTTGAAATAAAATAAAAACTGACAAGGAATTTAATTAGCTTGAATCATTTGACTAAATGAGAAGAGTAACTCATCAGCAGTGTAAAAAACTTAAGGTATTTCTGTACTTCTTAATACACTGTTCATTTGATCTTTGAAACCAAAATAGAGCAAAAATTGTTTAATTCTTTATTTAAGGTTCAATATTTACAGTGCATGGCTTATTGCCTTCTTGTCTTAAATTATAAACCAAGCAAAATTGCCAAAAGGTGTCTCAGAGTATCTTCAGATATTTGCTTTGTCTCTGAAAAGGCAAGTTAAATTTCTTGGATTATAAATCACTTACTATAGCTTTTTTAAACTCCAGTTTCAAATTGAAAGTATCCACTTTGTTCTACAGTATTAAATCACTCTGTTTATCTTATCAAGACAATCTGTCAAGATTAAATCTGTCAATTTATGCATTTATAATGCATTTGTCACCATGGTAGCTTGGTAGTGAGTACAATTTAAATGAGAAAGACCACTAAGCAACTGTACTTCCTAGTCTTTGTTGGGTTTTACTGCTTATTAAGATAATTTATTTTTTTTTTTAATGGGTTTTCTGAATCACAGAATCACAGAATGATTTGGCTGGAAAAGACCTTCAAGATCATCAAGTCCAGCCATTAACCCTACACTGACAGGGTCCCTAAACCATGTCCCCCCGTACCACATCTACGCGACTCTTAAACACCTCTAGGGATGGGGACTTAACCACCTCCCTGGGCAGACCATTCCAATGCCTAACCACCCTCTCTGTAAAGAAATTCTTCCTGATATCTGACCTAAATTTCCCTTGGCGCAACTTGAAGCCATTACCCCTCGTCCTGTCATCTTCAACTAGGGTGAAGAGGTCGACCCCCACCTCCCTATAACTTCCCTTCAGGTCCTTGCAGAGAGCAATAAGGTCCCCCCTGAGTCTCCTCTTCACCAGACTAAATAATCCCAGCTCCCTCAGCCTATCCTCATAGGAGAAACCCTCCAGACCCTTCACCAGCTTCGTTGCCCTTCTCTGAACCCATTCCAGTATCTCAACATCCTTCCTGTAATGAGGGG
>JANHGL010009626.1:0-18075 GCA_024611195.1 Ceyx melanurus | reverse complement strand
GGGCAGCCCATTCCAATGCCTAACCACCCTCTCTGTAAAGAAATTCCTCCTGATATCTAACCTAAATTTCTCTTGGCGCAACTTGAAGTCATTGCCCCTCATCCTGTCCTCTTTAACTAGGGTGAAGAGGTCGACCCCCACCTCCCTACAACTTCCCTTCAGGTCCTTGCAGAGAGCAATAGAGAGCAAGTTCTGAAGTTGCTTGTAGAACAGGGTTTTTATAACTAAATGAATTTTCAGTGCAGTCTGACAGAAGGAAAGCTGGAGCAGTTTATTTTTATCTCTAGTGGTATTTGAATCAAGTATCTGCATTTCACTATGAGCTCTATCATAACTAGTGTTTCAGTAAATATGTTTGCTGCTAAGGAAATAAATATTTACCATTGACCTGAAATATAAACCAAGATCTTGCAGTGGTATCTGCCTTAGGTTGGGAGTGGTTGGAAAGCTTTGTACTATATGTGCACTCAGTACCAGGTAGGATCTAACTCTAAGGTGAGGTAGACATGGACAATATGTATAAATAGATAAAAAGGGAACCTGATGTACCTTATTTTTTAGAAGTAAATTGAGAAGAAAATCAAGACATTAACAACTGCTGTGCAAATAACTATGGTTATTTGCTGGAGCTGCCTCTAACTTTTAAGTACTGTCAACCTTCTTTTGGCATAATTTATTTTTTTTTTAAATATAGGCTAGGACTGAAACAACACAAGTGTCTGTGGTCAAACCTGATGAAGCAGATGCATTTTAAGCTCCATTTTTCCAAGAGTTTTTCAATTTTGTGGTTCTTTAAAACTGACATAAAGTCAAGAATAGTTTCCTTCTGGAAGTCTTCAACATACATGTTTGTGAGAGTACATTACATTCACAAATCTGGAACAGCTTTGGTTCAGCTCATGGTGGTAATGTAAAAGAAAGCAACTTTCTTGACAACTCTTTTGTTCCAATGTGCTTGTATTTGATACTCTGTTTTTAAATATAATATTTAAATCATTTATGCTTTGATGGAATAAAAGTACATGCCAGGTATTCAAGGTGAATACATTTTAAGTAGTAGTAACACTTTCAAGCCTGAATATGTGTGTTATGAACAAATTCCCCCACTGTGTTTTTGTGACCATGTAAGATTTTGGTTTGTGGTAAGAATGTGTTGATCCTTTCTTACTGGTCAACCTCACTCAATTCTTGTCTAAAAAAAAAAAATTACTGGTAATTTGAAGATCAAATTTCTGAGAGGTAAGGTTTATGTTTATTAAGACAGTTAAAGATCAGTTTTAAATTTTATTTTTATGCTTTGAGAAAGCAATTTAGTTTCTTTTTTGGGGATGTAAAAGTACTGTTGAAAATGTGAAATTTTGATTTTACTTGCTGCAGTCTGGGTATTGATTTTTGTGCTTCTGAAATGTCGTTCACATCACAAAACCAAATCCAGGACTTGATAAAAAATATTCCAAGTGTTTTTTAATAAGTATAATTTTGGACAATAAGATCTTATTTGCCTGACAGTACAATTTGGTTTGTGTGGCAACTAAGCAAGTGAATAGTCTTTAATTAATGTTGCAATATATTAAATTCAAACAGTGTAATCTGTGTAATCTATTGTAAGTATTATAACCTCTTAATTCTTACCCCTTAGCTGCCACATTTCTTTTATTTGTAAATTACTTTGTTAAATAGTGTTTCAGTTTGCTTCACTGGGATATTGAAACATACAAGGTAGACTTGGCAGTGAAGGAGGTGTATAGTTCCCAGAAGCACTTTGTACATTTGCAAGAAGTGAAGTTATTAATTAACTCTCTGTTTATGTTTCTATTTGATTCATAAGCTTGATTGGCTCACTCTAGTGACTGATTTACAAGAATGTTCCTGGGACTGCATTACTGCATAATTAATCTTTATAGCCATGTTGCCTTGTTTCCACATGGATGCTACTTAGGAAATTACACTCAATTTCATTATGGGGACATATGCAAAGGGTGGAAGAATTGACAGGAGTTGTTTACTCTCTACTCTGAGTAGGACCAGATCTCACATGATCCAGAGACATAAAAAAGGAGTACAACTTCCTTGTGTGTAAAACATATAATCTGGTTTAGCTAGCATAGGTGACTTCATAATTTAATGCAGCCCACAAGTATGAGGTTCTTTCTCTTCAAGAAATCTCACCTAAGAGACAGCTGTCATATCTCCCCCCCCACAAAAAAAAAAAAAAAAAAAAGAAAAAAAAAAAAAAAAAAAAAAGAAAAAAAAAAGAAAAAAATGGATCTCTTCAGTTAATTTCTATTATTATATGATGAAGTGGTGGTGGTGGTTTTGTTTACTATGCATTTAAACTGGCCTTGTGCAAAAATTATCTTACAGAAAACATTTTAAGACAAATCCAGAATCCAGCTTCTTTAAGTTAAGACAATTCTTAATTGTTCACAGACTTTCTCTGGTCAGTCTCCGACAGCTTACAGCTGAAGAGAATATTTGAAGAGAGATTTCACGTCACAGGATATAATAAAAAAGCTTCCAGAGCAAAAAATTGCCAGACATATTGATTGACGAATCATGGGGAATATCTACTTTTTACATTTCTCATATGATGCAAAACTTTCCATATCTGGCATTTTATTTATCTTTTTGCACTTGGGATTAAACCTTTAAATTAGGAAAATCAGGCTTACTTTCCTACTTTAAAGTCTTTCAATAGATTCTTAACTGGCTTGAGGCATATTAATTTCCAAATATATCTACTTTTCCCAATCCACTTCGCTAAACTACCAAGACAGTAATTAAGAATCCCTACCATCTAAATGCAGTAATATTGCAAGTGGTTATCAGAATGGGAGGCTCCAGTTTTGGCTATCAAGAAGGTAAATGCGAAGTATTTTCCAGTTTCAGCTTTCTGTAGGCTACATTTTCAGGACACAATGCCACATGAGAGATGTAAGGAATTTGTGTATGTATGTTCTTTTGCTTGGTGGTTCTTCAGCAGAGTTGTCTCTGGCTTTCACATCAATATGACTTAGAAAGGAAAGAAGGCCAAGTCAACCAAGGTCATCATCAGAGCTGTAGCCGTCACTGAGATCTGTTTCCTAAGGTTATCCTAAATATAAATTCTACTTTCTTAAGGAAAGTGTATCAGGCTTTATTTTCCTCATGTTTTGTCAAACATATTATTGAAAACTTTGTGTATAGCATTATCATGAAATACGTAATGATGAACCAATGAGAAATACAACCTTGTTTCAATTATATAGAAGGGCAGTGTTAATAAGCTCATGAAAGTTGGGTGATTTTGATTGGTAACTACTGCAGAAGAGAATGAATATTTGTACTCTAAATAATTTCATACAGCAAAATTGTCAATTTTTACTCTTTACTTAACACCATACTATTTGTCAGACATTTCTACTTAGCTCTTCCAAACTGACAATTGCTATGAACAAAATATGGTCTGAAGTGTCCTGTAGCAGTTAGAACAATTTTCACATTGCGTTGCTAACTAGTCTTGGTGGACAGGGGACAATCTTGATGTTGTGAACAACTGGAAAGGCAACAAAAAATCCTGTAGAAGAATTTCCTTAGAGCTTCCTCTAACAGACTTTTTTTTTTTTAATCTGATATTAGCAAAATATTTCTTCCTTGGTTTTACTAGCTTAACATATCTATGGAGGAAATTATGTATATAACAAGCAAGCTAAATTATTCTTGCTGATACAATTATGATTAGATTTGAGCAACATATTTTTTCCTTATGCACCATACAGCCATGGAAGTATGTTCACTATTAACCTTCTATTCTTTCCCTTTCCCTGCAGAAATCTGACTGGAATCTGCAAAAGCTTAATCTCAATGTCTTCTGAAAAACAACAAACATTTATTACTTATTACCTTTCCCTCAAAGATTGATGTATACTTTTCCCATATTTCTTAGCTTTTCTGTAGCATCCAATGTATCTAGATCTGTTTCATTCCTGGAATCATGGTTGAAGTGCCTTCAATAATAGTGTGTCTGACCGAAAAGTAATGAGAGTTGATGATGAGCTCCCAGCATCTCCATGCCCATCAGTCTGGGAAGTAAATAAAGATGTGGCTATATACTTAATTTTATGGCTAATGTTTTCCAGGGATCCTTCAAATTTTTGCATAAAGAGCTTGAGACATCTCAAAGGCTTGCTTTCTGATTTGCTGAAAGTGCCTTATGTAAACAATTCTATAATATAAATGTCTTTAAAATGTCCAATTCATTGCCTGCTCAGAAATGGCTCTTGAAAATCTCCCATCCATAGATCTTTGTGAATCATCAACTAAATTACATTAGAGTTGTGTGTACAAAGTATTTGTTTAGCATTTGAAGCCATTCCTTGTCCAAAAGGATGAGCTATATATAGGCAGTGCTGAGTTCTCAAAGGGTAGAATCCACCTGTTCAGTCCTTTTTATAGCTCACCTGCTGCTGAGCTACCATTGAAAGCTCATTAGATAGTTTAATTGTGTATTCACTGAGATCACATTGTATATGTTGAAGTACCAGAGCAAAACTCCAGTGCAGGATTCATGTTTAGACCCTCTGGTAAACCACAGAATAGTCTGTATAACAAAAAGTTTCTGAAGAATGTGAGATACAACCTGGGATTTCAAAAACCATTGCAATATGGAAACAGGTACTTAAGCATCCTTGTGTGAAGACAGTGCGGTAGAAGACAATGGAGATTAATACTTTTAACAGTATGTGAGGAAATCTAACTTGAATATAACATTAAACATGTAGAAAAGCATTTTCCAATACATTTCTGACAGCTCTGAGAGTGAAAGTTTGTTTTTGTGGATTAGTTTGCTAAGTGCAAAGAGAGGAAATTTCTGTCCTTGTTACAGCCAAGAGCAGAAGGAAGAGTCTTCTTATTTTTCTTCTCTACTTATTTCAATCACAAAACTCTTCAAAAGAATATGAAAATATGTTCTTTAATTGTTATAAATGGTTTGTTAGATAAAAATAAGTTCCAAAATCACTGTTCTTATATGAACTTAGAAAATACCCATATTCACGAACAGGGAAGATTGGACTCTTAGCCATAAAAAATCAGATGAAAGGAGGAGTCAGGAGATCTAAAGTTCTGTGGTGTTTGTAGTATTTTAGTCTGATATTTTGGTGCAACTGTTTTAATTAAATGAACACTAGGCAGGGAAGAGATTACAAGGAAATTAATTGGTAGAAATGCCACTTAGAAATATATTGGTAAAAGAAGAAGAAAAGAATGGGTAGAAAAAAAGAAGGATGTACACTTTTAGGATAGTCTTCAGAAATGTGTGGGAGAAAAGCACCAGCAGTATTTTTAGAAAAAAAAAAAAGTTTAATTATATCATTTCTAGCAGAAGGTGATGGTTTCAACAATCTGCCCACTCCTGCTGACTTGAGTCTCTTTCCTTTACCTTCCATATAAACTTTGAAAGCACCTACTGCTGTGAAGCTGGCAAGGAAATTGTGGCTAGTTATTTTAATAACTGTGTTTTCACTGTAATATGTGCTTCCAGAAAGATCCTCCTGCCATTCAGACTATGCAGACTTTTTTTTTTTTTGTGGCCATATATCAGTTTTTCTACACACTCATTCCCAGGAGCTTCACCCTCTGAAATACATTCACCATTTTGAGATGAGGGAAAGACTGGAAAAATTTGAACTGAAGTTGTTTCCTTGATCACCTTGAGGCAATTTTAATAATAAATGACTTAGAACGTGATGATTAATATAGTAATTTGAATAAACAAAATAGAAAAAATAATTTAGCTGTATGAACTCACTCAAATACTTAGACTAATAATAAACAGATTAAATAAAGAAATCTTTCCCATGTACAGCAGAAAATCCTGATCTGTTTAAATTAAGGGGCCTTTTGAATGCTTGTTGTGGTATAAAAATCTGGATTTACAGTGGCATATGTTTGGCAGTCCTGATGCTCATATAACAACCTTATTACTGGGAAGGAAGCCCAGGAGGAAAACAGTTACTCCGGCTGCTCTGAAGGCTGGATTATCTTCTAAAGTCAGTCTAGGTAAAGGATTCTATACAGATTTTGTTTGAATATCCAGCTACCTACTGCCTGCACCATGGGTTCCCTGACTTACAATAGTGGTCCTTGAATATGAGAGGAGGTGACTCTGTGAACCAGGAATGAAGGATGAGCAAGTTTCAACATTGTGACTCTGAATAAGAGTGTGAATAAGGCTGTGTGTATGTTGTGCCATGCACATTCTTCTGTAGACTTGCTTCAGGCAAAGGAAAAAAATAATTTTATAAGTAAATATACAAGCAGATATTTTTATAAAATTTCTATTAATGACTCAAGTAAATTTGTAATGAGACATATTTTAAAACATTATATCTGTCATCCAGATCAAATATTCCTTCAGTGTCTTTTCGGAAGGTACTAATGGAAACAATAATGTTTCTAACAGTTTTCAGCAAAGGCTATACTACTTTACCAGACAAATATTTCTTTCCTTAACTTGTAGTAAGTTTTAGTAATTCATTTTGTTGCATAATACCCAGAGTCTTTATCAACTCATCTTCCTATCAACTGTTATTCACCTGTCACTCTCTTATAGCTTGATTTTACATGTCTTAACTACACATTTCTACTACTGAGACCCTCCACCTTTTTGGATTATCATCTCTTTATCAGTGAGTTAGTTTAAATGCAAAACAAACAAAAAAAAGTCTTTGATCTTTATCCAAAATTTAAACAGAATCCATTAATTTTTTTTTTAAATGCGGGCAAATAAATATTCAATCTTTCAACTGTTACTAAACTTTCTGGTTTCTTCTGACATTGAAAGCAAAAAGATTGAATAACATTAGGGGGAAATTCAGATTCGTTTCTGATTTGAGAGCAGATGAAACTGAAAAAAACCTTCATACTGTCACAAGTAATACCTGATTTCTAACTTAATAGTCCTCTGACTTTCTCTCAGGTGAATTTGTGAGTTATCCTGCCAAGTCACAGGCTTATTTCAGTTCATGTTTGCAGTTGGCAGGTTGGTGATTCAACTTCACAGTAAGATTAATGAGCAAGATTATACCCTACAATAATAAAACCAATAATTTTTTTTCTACTTGGCATTTGCTAACTGTCCAGGTTTGTGTGGAGCATCTCCCTTATGAGAAAGGATAAGAGAGCTGGGGCTCTTCACCTGGAGAAGAGGAGACTGAGGGAGGACCTCATCAATGTCTATAAATATGTTAAAGGTGAGTGTAGGGATGATAGAGCCAGACTCTTCTCAGTGTCATCCAATGACAGGATAAGAGGCAATAGGAGTAAGTTGGAGCACAATAGGTTTAGGATCAACACAAAGAAAAACTTTTTCACAGTGCTGGTGTCACAGTTTAGGGTCAGGGTAACCCAGACCAATAACAGATGCTCTCTTTTATCCTCCCTCCCTTGCCAAAGGGGAGAGAAAAAGGAATAAGAGAGAAAGACTTAGTTTTTTGAAAAGGAAACTAGAACAATTTAATGAAAATGAAAATAATAATGTAATATATACACATATGTACAAAGCCAGTACCTAACCCATCCCCCCTGATGGCAATTACGTCACCCTCACTGATGTTTTGGAGGAGCTGGATTCTGGCACTGAGTTTTCAGGATCATGATCGAAATGAGAGAGCGATAGATCAAGCAAGAGAGCCAAAGCAAGAGAGAGAGAGGAAGCAAGAGAGAGAGACCCTCCGGACCCCCGAGCTTTATATATACTGGATATGACATATATGGGATGGAATATCTTGTTGGTCAGTTTGGGGTCTCCTGTCCTGTACACTCTTCCCCACAGGCACAGTCTTTCACTTTTCTGCACCCCTCAGTGCAATACACAAGTTCTAGTAGTGGCCTTGGTATCCTTGGTAGTAACTCTAAACATGAGGTGTTATCACTGCTAGAAGTGGATACTGTCTGCAAAACATGCTGCTACCTTCAGAAAGAACAGCCAGTTAGAAAACCTGAGCTCAAAAGTAGAATCACTGAACAGAATTTGCTCAGTTTTCACCCAAACAAGGACAGAGGGTGACAGACCACTGGAATGGGCTGCCCAGGGAGGTTGTGAAGTCTCCTTCTCTGGAGACATTCAAGACCCGCCTGGATGTGTTCCTGAGTGACTTAGTCTAGGTGATCCTGCTGTGACATGAGGGTTGGACTAGATGATCTTCTAGGTCCCTTCGAACCCCTAACATTCTGTGATTCTTTGATTTTGTGTGCTCCTTCTGCATACCATCTCCTGTTGCCACTCTTGGAGCCAGAAGACAGGTCTAGGTAGATCCACCAATCTGACCCTGCAGGCCAACACTTTTTTTATCTTTTCTGAGGCACTGGGATTTAAGAAAGACTGGAGAGTGGAAGGAATGGTGCCAAGTATACAAAACATGAGAAAAAAAAAAAAAAGTGAATTGACTGTTGTTGCATTACCCACAAAAGATGAAAATAGGGAAGGAAATTGAAAATATGGCAATATTCTTCCAATATGTACCTGGTTACACCCAAGAGATGCCATAATCTCTTAATGATTACTGTGTTAGGTAGGAGAGAAATAATAAGCTTAAATTTCTGTAAAAGTATGGAGGACTTGGTGTCAAGTATAACATTCTTGTAGTATAGGGCTGCTTGAAAGCAAGTGCATAATACCAATTATTTCAGACTAGTTTAGTACAGGGTACACAAAAATACAACAAAAACAACATAGGCATAGCTTTAGATATGCCTAGGGGGTTAGAGAAGTAGGTTAGTCATCCTTAGCTTAAATGTTCACTTGTGGTTTTGTGAATTCAAGGAGATAAATATCCTTCTTAAAACAATGCAAAAGTACACTGGAGTTACTAGCGTAACACAGACCTTCAGGATGTGCTCACAACCTTATATTAAGGAATATCAAGGAATCACATACTCAAAGACATAGAACTGACTCAGATAAATAAGCAGTGAGCAAACCAGCTTGAAATTGTAAACAGCCACTTTTTCCATTCAGTTGTGGTTTTGTTGCCAGATAGTAGTGGATACTTGATTTACCACTTCCGCTTCTATGGCATTTCTGCAGCAGTTACACCTCACTAATACTAAATAATCTAACTGAGTTGGAGACTTTTCTGTTGTGGCGGCCTGGGTGAACTCAGTAGCTCAGGTATTTCCATACATGTGGTTTCTCTATCACTGAGGTGAAAAGGTGGTACAGTATTTGGCTGCAAAGTAGGTTTTTTTTTCCTTAGGATCCCATATATGTGTTTTGGTTTTGTGTCTAAAAAAATTGCTGATAATACCGTAATACTTTGTCTACAGCTGAACTGAACTTACACAGTGTCAAGTTTTTCTCTGTTTCTCACTCTGCTCCCCTGTGCAAGTAGGCTACGGATGGGTAAGAGGCTGAGTGCAGACACACCCTGACTGTTGACACAAATCGGCTAAAAGTGTTTTTCTATGTCATGTAACATCATGCTCAACAATAATGCTGGGGAAGGAGAGTGCAGATCTTTCCAAGGAAGCTGTTGCTCAGGGACTGACTGGCTGGGCATTGGTCTGCTTCCAGAAGACAGCAAGTGATTGCCTTTGGACCAACTGTTTGGGATTTTTCTTTTATTTCACTTATTAAATTGTTTTGATCTCAGCTCATAATATTTTCTCTTTTTTTTGCTATTCTGTTTCTCTCCCCCTTCCTTCTAGGGTGGTAGGAGAGAATGAATAAGCCACTGAGTGTGTCTTGGCCAGGGTCAAGACATCATAAGAGGTATGAGCACAATGATGTGGTCACTGGGCCAGTGTTGTCTTTGGTGGATGTGGGGTAGCACAAAACATGGATGATCTCAGATGAAGCATGGGCAGAAATAGTTTGCCTGCTGATATTCTGCACTATAGTATGCAAAGGTGATCCATCCTTGGACATGATTTGGTAGTTGAAGTCAAGAGAGAAAAATATTTTAAAACCCTTGCTAATACCTACTTTTTTTTTTTTTTGGTATGTAGTAATATTTGTTTGTTTGTTTTGTTTTTTTGGTGTGTGTGTGGTAAAACAAGAAAGCAAACAGTGAAACCACACTACATTTCCCCTCCCTAAACACAAACCTATAACATATAGCTCTGATACAAATTTTAAAATCATATTTTGTTTGGCTTCTCTGTCCAAACTGGAATTTATGTAAGACCCTCTGAGTCAGCTGAGCTATAGATAGAAGTGTTGCATCTTAGGGAAAACACAATTTGTCTTCCTGTCTAAGAAAGGCTATGAACGTCTGAGAAAGGCAATGAACATCTGAGGGCTGGAAACATATTCTCAGATATTATGAAAAATTAATTGCTTGTCTAAGAAGACTTGTTTTATTTCTGTGCCAGCTCTACACAGCAGAGTGTTAAGAGTGACCTGTGGAGACATTCCCACTAAGAGCTGTTGATTTGCATTTGTTTTTCTGTTGGAGAGTTTATACAATGTCACAGTTACCCTGAGCAGCATGTACTAGAAGGTATTTGTGTAAGATTGCATTAAATGAACATAAATGCTGTGAAATTTCGGAATAATTGCTTCCTAAATGAGTAAAACTGCCTGTCTGAATAGCTTCTCACAGTCAGAGTGGAAAGAAAACATCAGGGAGCATTAGGCAAAAGAATGAAATCAGCTCTCAGCATCACCAAATGTGCATATAAATATTACTTGGATTTTCCAAATATGTGGATGAATTACTGGAGATATTGCTGTCTCCAAATGTCACAGTTCCCTGGATGCGAACGGTCTCACCCTGAGTTTCATCCAAGAAGGTGTTGGGCAGCTCAGTAGAGAGAGATCAATAATTCAGGTGTATAAGTCTCTACCTGCTGCATGGACTTCCTCCAAAGAGAGATGAGTAATTATAGTAAGTTCATAATTTTAAAAAAAAGAAAGATCCTTTCCTGCCAAACAGAAAGAACAGAACTGGATATCAGATCAAAAGTCTGAAAATGGAAATAACACTTTGCTATAATATCCATGTTACACCTACACATCTGTGTAAGAGCACCAATGTTCTCAGTTGGTCTTAGTAATTATTTTTTTTTTAAATTAGGATGTTCACTGTTCAACTGCACTAAGAGTCTTTTGGCATTTA
This sequence comes from Ceyx melanurus, assembly GCA_024611195.1. NCBI lineage: Eukaryota > Metazoa > Chordata > Aves > Coraciiformes > Alcedinidae > Ceyx > Ceyx melanurus. The sequence continues at coordinate 6,976 of JANHGL010009626.1, read as the reverse complement.
TGTTTGTTTGCATAAATAAATAAAATTTGTCATAACCTGACGCTCTGTCTTTGAAATTCCAGAAGAACTGAGCCATTTCCAGGAGTGAAATAAAAGCCTAGAATTTGTTCATAATATGTGGAGGATGTGGAGCAAAGACAACTGTGAAACATAAAATACCTTTGTCTTCCAAACACGTGGGAATAAAAATGTTCACTTGTAGTAAGACCACTGTTATCCTGCAACTCAAACTCATTGCCCTAAATTCATCACATCCATATACAAAAAAAATAATGATTTATAGACAATATTTATACCTGTTTTACCTGTTCAGCCTTTTTTGAGGTTATGGTGCACTGTGGAAAAGGCAGAACCTGACACCGTGATAACCTGGTCAATCCCATCACTAGGAGCAGTCCAGGTTAGGGGCAGCATTTTTCAGGATATTTCTGTGAAGAAAAAAAAAAAAGACAGATCAATGTTGTGCAGGAGAAAGGGAGTGAAGCCATGGGATGACAGCCCTGAGGGTGATCTTCATACCCCATACCATAGATATTTATTTATTTACAACTGCAAGATGTGCAAGGGCCTGTGGGGTTTTTGATCTGTCAGGCTAGACAAAGACTACTGGATGTAAATTAGACTTTCTTATTTAGACAGATGACACACATAGAAAATATGTTTTTTCCTTTTTGTATAACTACATTGTTGCACAAACTGAAAACTCTTTTCCTCTTCCCTCTCCCTTTATATCTTGCAGTTTCACTCAGTTGTCAAATTCTGTTTGGCAGTAGGAAATTTCTGAAGGATACTTGTTATATCTATAAGCATCTGTGCTTCTCTTACTCAGCCTGTGCTCTGGAAACAAGATGTGCCTTGCTTCTGCAGCACCTGAGATTTGGTTCTCACTTTGGACAGTTTAAATACACAATTGTCAACAGAGAATGCAGGCTTCAATATACATGGTCCATGAACTTCATGCTCTTCAATACTGTTGAATACACCCTGCTTCTTAGCCCACATTGATATGGCTTTCTGTTTGTGTTGTGTTAGGAAGATCTGCTTTGTTTTTTGTCTGTAATTCCTGTCTTTCAGGTAGCTGTGTCAGTTTGTTGGGGTCTCTTCCTTTCTTCAAGGGCTGCTTAAAGCTGGGCCACCTGCTGGTAACGTACATACGTTACTTACTTCTGAAAGGTGCAAAAGTGGCACCTTGATCCTTGTCTAATGTTAGCAATTGGACTTTGACTTTCTGATAAAAAATATTTGCCATGGGTACACCCTACTAATAGCATTAAAGGAGTTTCATACTTATTGAGCAAGGATGAGTTCACCTCAACTGATTCTTTCACACAGCAATAATGATAATTAAAGTATACAAGTTTTCCCTTTGTCTCTTCCTTGTTTTCAGCTACAAATATCACAATTCAGGGACCTCTTTGGCATAATATGGAAATATTTCTAATGATACCAGCTTCATTTCCCTTCCCCTCTGACACCACTACGTTTTCCTGGGAAGGACTAAGCTGCTACCTCAGCCCTCAGAGCCTTTTGTTTTGTTGAAAGATTAGTCATACATTGGACTTTATAACAAAGTCTTGAAATGTCATCTTGCAGACCACCTAACCAGAGGTAATTAAGGCATTACAAATGAGCCTGTAGTACTTGACTTTTAATTGCAAGCACACTTTTTACCTGGTGTTTCAGAAAAACAACAGAACAAAATCAGCTTTCGAACTCTATTTTACATCTTGACCATATCTCCGTAATTATCACTAATCGTCGTAAGATTAATAATCTTTCCTCTATAAAAATTGATGCTTATCTCTAACAACCCCTCAAGGTAGTGCCACAGGCTTGTTGCACTTCCATGAATATAGAACCGTGAAACTGTTTTGGTTGGAATAGACCATCAATTCCAACCGTTAATCCAGCACTACAGGTCACCACTAAACCATGTCCATGACATATCTACATGTTTTTTAAATACCACCAGCGATAGTGACTCCAACCCTTCCCTGGGCAGCCTGTTCCAGTGCTTGACAACTCCCTCCATGGTGATTTTTTCTAATATTCAACTTAAAGCTTGCCTGGTGCAACCGGAGGCCATTTCCTCTTTTGTTCAAAGAGAGAGAGAGATGTGGTAGATGAAGAGGCAATATAGTGTGTTAGGAAAACTGATGAGCATAAAGGTGATAAATAGCAGGTTTAAAAACTATATTTATTTACATGTGTTGGATTTGTGGATTTGTCTATGTTTAACATGACACCCTTCATATCACAATGGAAATATAGTAAGACTAAACCAAAAGTTTCAGATTCACATGCATAACAATCAAAACACTTAAAAACCTGTTTGGATGTGGAATTTCATAACCCCAGTTTCCACCAAAGTCAGATCATGAAGTCATGTTAGTCATTTGAAACTCATACACAGGGTCACCAGGGACAGGGAAGTTGTTTTTACTTTACAGACAATAAAAAAAGGGTATGAAAATGTACAAAGCTATTTTATAACTCTATCTCTTTGAAGATATTTATGTAATTTATATTTATCTCTTATATTTATTTATGTAATTTATGTAATATTTATCTCTTTATTTATTTATGTAATCTGTAACTGTATCTCTTTGAAGATGCAGTTATAGATTACATAAATGGAAAAAGAGATGTACACCTCCTCAAAAGAAAAGGTTCACTGTGCTTACTTGTCTAAATTCAGACACTACAGTAGAATAACTCAGGTACAAAGTATTGTGAACTCTTTCCATGTTTACTACATGTCCGTCAGTAAGATGAATGAAGAGAGTAATCCTGAACAAATTGTATATTTTCCACAGTGAAGGTATTTTCTTGTGGTTGGCTTATACAGACTGGCACACTTTCATTGGGTGAAGAAGCCTAATCCTAGGTTTTTCTCTTATGGATAGGATTAATAACAGCACCTAAACTGACACTTACCCAGCAAGTAGAATGAAGTAGCCCAGCAAGGCGTAAGAACAGGGTTGACAGAAAACCTCAGTGCCACAGTAATGCTTACAGGAGGTGAAGTTGGATCTGTGGCAAGGGGTGAAATTTGGTCCAGTAGTAGTATGTGGCAGCAGCACAGGTGCTACAGAGGAATGACGTTCTCAGAAGGACATTTTGGGTGGCCACCAATAGAAAGCTGAACTGGATCAAGCTTGCCTGCTCCTCACATCAGTACCAGAGAACTGTTTCATGAAAGGCAGAGATGTCTTTCTCTACTGGTTTAATATTCAAAGTATGGATGGTTCAAGGTGCACGGCCTATGATATAGACAAAAGACTCTTATTACAGCTAGCCACTGGATACAGATATATTGTGAAAGCTCAAATCAGAAGCAGAGATCACTCCAATCCACATCAGGCACCTACAGATGAAACAAATTCATATAAATTGTGTCCCACAGATGGTATGTAGAGTGCAGGATTAATGTGATTAATGGTCTCCAGTATATAAAAATGGAGGACATGAAGGAGTGAAGTACAGCTGAATATTAAACAGTTCAGAAATCAGGAAGTTCAGTCCAAGGTCAAACCTGAGACAGACAGAAAGAGAATTAAGCACCGATTTATATACTATAAAAAAAGCTGTTGTGACTTCTTGAAAGACAGTTTTGTCGATTAGCAGGTACTATGTGTTCATTTCTTAGAAAATATGGTGGGAGATTACAGTAATAGCCTTGAGTGATTTCAGAAGAGTGTATCCCATGGAGTAGCTGCATGAATTCAAAGGATAAATACATTTCTGATGAAGAAAAAAAAATCCATGTCTTGATTATATAAATTGTCCTAAGTGATGAGTACAAAAAAAGCCAACCAAACAAAAACCCCCCAAACAAACAAAAAAACCCAACCAAACAAAACCAAACAAACAGTGAGAAGGAAATAAAAACTCTAATGCAAGAAAATGGGTTTTACTTTTTGTTTAGCACCCAAAACAGTTTGTTTAGTACTGAGACAAAAGTACAAAACTTTTTTTTGGGGTACTTTGGGTTTAGTACCCAAAACAGTTTGTTTAGTACTGAGACAAAATATGCTCTTCCTCTAAGGCTGAAATGCTCTTCAGAAGTGTATCAGAAGTATAATGGCCAAATTTTCACCCAAAAGGTTTTTATGTTGTCTAAGCAATGAAAGCAACTGAAAATTATATTAGATAGACATAAATTCCACCTAATTTCTCTAACTAGATATGTTTGTGAAAAACTCAGAAACAGCCAGTAAGTTTACATCTGATCTCTCGTCAGAGATGAAGGTTCAATGCTTCTGCCCTGTGTTGGACACAGTAAACAGGACCTAGAATCTCTCTGGTTAAATGAGTGAAGGAAAGGCTTTAATGTCCATTAGTCACAATCTAGGCATCCCCGCTGGGGAGACATGTGACAGAGTTGTACTTTGTGACAATGTGTTCAAACCATATTTTAAAATTCAAATTTTAAATAAAAAACAAACTTATTTTACATTTTTAAAGACTAATCTCCACATATTTTCTTCCTCCTTTGTCTTCAGTAAATAAACTTCAATCATTGTGGCATTTTCCCTGTTGAAATGAAATGTCAGGCTAATAATTAGTATGTGTTTGCCCATGCCCTTCTGCTACAATGCGAGAGTATTTTTTAATGTCAGAATTTTAATCTTTGTGGGTCCTTTTGGTCACTAATTCACTTATTGATAACAGGCTCCAAAAAATGTAATGAATGAAAATCTTCATTATGGGTCTGTAATAAACCAAACTTCTGAATCATTTGAACTGACAGCAAAAACTGGTTTTAGATCAGTACAAGGAACTTTCCTTACTAACAAAATGTTTTCTAGGCATAAAAGTCACAGGTATAACATAAATAGTAACATAAAAAACTTTATCTTATATAGAAAAAGTGCAAATTTTATCAAATTGTTTGATATGCAAGGATTTGGTAATATAATGGGAAAAATAATGGTCATGAGAAAAAGTCTTGTCTTTGTTGGTTGGCAGTGAAAGAATGTTCTTTAGTCACATATACTGCTTTGAGCAGATGACTATATAGTGAAAGGATCAGATCTGCACTGTGGTTAACAGTGCAAGCTTTGATAGAGATCCACCCTGCACAGTAAAGTAAAAAAGTGGGATTTCTACTTTCTCTGTTTTGAGATTTTTGATAACTCCAAAGCCAAATGCATCCCCTTAGCCTCGATATGTGTTTACACAAAGACTGTTTCTGGTTTTGTATTGATCTTCTTTTGCTAAATGCAAATGTTAAATGCTTTTTCCTGCAACCAGCAGGAAAAGCAAGCAACCATCTATGGGGGTGCAATATGAGTAGGCCTGCAACTGGGCCAGCCAGGCAGAAATAGTAATTTTCAGCTTTACCTTTCTTCTTTGGAGGAGAGCTCAATCAAAAAAAGTCAGCAGAAGTCTACCTTGCAGGTGTTTCAATTTACAAACAGTTATGATTAACCCTAATTGTCCAATATAGGAAAGAAGAAAGAATATTTTTGCTAGAAAGACAAAAGTTATCCTAGCAATCCTAGCAATGTCCGGGTTGGAAGGGACCTCCAGATGTCATCTGGTCCAACCCCCCTGCTGAGAGCAGGGACATCTCAACTAGAGCAGGTTGCTCAGAGCCTCCTCAAGCCCCATCTGGAATGGCTCCAGGGATGAGGCTTCAACCACCTCCCTTGGCAACCTGTTCCAGTGTCCACCACTCTCGTGGGGAAGAACTTCCTCCTTAGTTCTCAATAATTATAAGTTCTCAATAGTTAAAAAAGAAATGAAATGTGGTTAAAACTTTATTTGTCACAGCTCCTGAAAACAGTGAAAGTATTTTTGGTTTGTTTATCAGTAATCTATAGCAGTGTTATGATGGCATATAAAAAGATTTCCAATTTCTAAAATGTCCTGTTTGTTTCCATTTGATAATATTAGTTTTAGCCCTATTCAAACCTGTAGATTCCATACATTTTTTTTACACCATTTGAAGATGGTTTATCTCATATTTGGCCTTTCGGGTGTTGAAAGTGACATTTTCCTGCTTTAGTAGCTTTTAAACTACCAATAAAAATACCTCAATGCACTACAGCTGCCGAAGTCCCTCTGGGATGAATATTTTACAGTGAAAACTGTCATTTTCAGTCACAGCTACTAATGTGAAAAGTATCATTGATGTATGATAAAAAATGCAGTGTGGAACTCATCAAAGTTCAAAAGTTGTTCTGTGCTAACACCTTTCTTCCTTAATTTGAATTGCTTTGTATTTTCTTTTACATGGCTCTTCTAATAACCTTATTATTGTAGAAATGCTAGTCTTGTGTACTCTGCTGTGTTGCCATTACAACCTTAAATTTGACTTGCCTTTATTCTTTGAATCATGGAATCATATAAACATAGAATGTTAAGGAATGGAAGGGACCTAGAAGATCATCTCGTCCAACCCCCCTGCCAAAGCAGGATCACCTAGGCCAAGTCCCACAGGAACACATCCAGGCAGGTCTTGAATGTCTCCAGAGAAGGAGACTCCACGATCTCCCTGGGCATCCTGTTCCAGTGTCTGTCACCCTCTGTGAAAAAGTTTTTCCTTGTGTTTACCATAAACCTCTTGTGCTCCTACTTACTCCCATTGCCTCTTGTCCTATCATTAGATGACACTGAGAAGAATCTGTCTCCATCCTCCTTACACATGCCCTTAACATATTTATAGACATTTATTATGTTCCCTCTCAGTCTCCTCTTCTCCAGTCTAAAGAAACCCAGATCTCTCAGTTCTCTCAGCCTCTCCTTATAAGGGAGATGCTCCACTCCCATAATCATTTGGTGGCCCTGTGCTGGACTCTCTCTAGTAGCTGTCTGTCCTTCTTAAACTGGAGTGCCAGTAACAATCCTTTAAATCCAATACAACAATTACAGCAATTACAACAATCTCCCAGTACATTAGTATAATTGTCGGTGATGGTAAACCCGGTTACAATGCTATAGCTCAGATTTCTCCCTCATAGTCAGAGTC